>CM061132.1:117228516-117281920 GCA_030789695.1 Scilla litardierei
GTCCTAGGGATCGGATCCCCGGATTGGTCCCGATTTTCGCTGGCGGCCAATCCGATCGCCCCGAAGGGAGGGGATCGAATCTACGACGATAATAATCATCCCAATGTATCCCTGATCTCAATTTTCCCAGCAACTAAGCTAATCAAATCGTCCAACCCATAGCCCTAATCCAATGTGGTTCATCACATTGTCCTAGATGAAAACTACTCAGGTAGGTTGTTTCTAGCAATGGGTAAGCAACAAAAGCCATGGACTCAGCTTAGATTAGCAATGGATGATAAAACAAGGCAACAATAATAAAATGAGAGAATTTCAATTAATAAAAGCTAAGCTATTACAAAGGAAAGCAATAAGAACGACTAGAATAACAAAATACTAGAGTTAGAAGTTCTTACAAAACCTCCAAAGCCTTAGAAAATGGCTAAAAACTGATACAAAGAGAGATGTCCATCGCAGGAGGAAGAAGGGGGCTTAAATACAACGCCCAAAAGACCAAAACAGCCCCAGAATGCGCCTTAGCTTCCTCAGCGACCCGATCTGACGTGACCGCGTCGAAAACGACGTGGTCGCGTCGTTTCCTTGCGTAAGTTGGGCGAATGGGAGCTTCAGCGATGCGTTCTCGTTAATAAGGACATGGCCGCGTCGTTTGGATTCAGTCTTTGGAATAACGCGGTCGCGTCGTCTTCTGTTGTGCGGGCCACGTCGACTTCAAGTCTTCAATCCTTCTCCTAAGCTCCACGGCCGTTTGGATATTCTTGACACAGCCGCGTGGAGTTGAGTTCTAGGGCTCTTCGACACGGCTGTTTGTGTCAGTGCCACACAGTCGCGTGGATCTCATTTCCAGTGCACATTGGCGCGGTTGTGTGGATATGGTTGACGCGGCCGTGTGGGTGTCTGTTGTTCATAACTTTCTCTTCCCTTGCACATTTTGATCCCTTGACTTCGCTCCTTTTGCCTCTTTGCACTAGAATATCTCTATATGGTTCCTAAACGGCACATATTTCCTGCAAAACACAAGATGGACCATAAAAGCAAAAGAGAAGATAACAACGGGGAAACCGGGGAGGAAGGGAGAATATAACGATGTAAAACGTGCATGAAAAAGAGGGAAATACTATATATAATAAATACTCATCAAAATCCCCCAAGCTAAACTCTTCCTTGTCATCAAGGAAGACAAGAGAGAGCGTAGATTGCAGGAATGCAATCAACATGCGAGTGATGCAATGAAACTTCGAGAATTCTCAAAAATTTGAGATTATATACGTGGGCGAACTGAAAATCTGAATTCGAGAAAGCCAAATGCTTCGAAATCTTTCTGTCGACAAGAATACGTTCCTAGGACGTCATCCCTACTCGAATCGTCAAGCAATACACTAGACGATGACCATACTCACATTCTAAGACATTTCCTCTAACCCGTCCTTAGATTGAAAGTGTAGGAACCTAAACTATACAACAGTTGAAGAGGGGATAAGTACGGGATAATAGGATATTGGTCGATCGAGAAAGTGGCACTCACGACACGACACCATTCCTTGATTCAAGAAATCGCCAAGTTTTATTCATGCTTATATATATGTGGCCACCAAGGATCGAGGGGACAAGAAATCGCCAAATTTGTTCAAGAAACCCCCCAGACTTGGCTTACTCAGGGGGACATGAACTCACGTTTTCTATGCAGCCACCAAGGATCGGGCAGCCAGTAAAAGTCTTATGCATCTTGTTGATGCGGGAGGGGAGCCTGCCTCTAGAGTCTCCGCCCTTAGGACCGAGGCAGTTGACTTCTTCTCTACCCTCTTTCGCCAGGATTCCTTCCCCACCTCCCTGAGATTATTCCAAGCGTATCCTCTCCCGAACGCTTGTGACGGGATTGGCAGCTGTGTTTCTGATCAGGAGATCGGTGAGGCCCTCTTCTCCCTGGATAAAGACAAGTCTCCTGGCCCAGATGGTTTTCCTCCTTTCTTCTTTCAAGAGATGTGGGGAGTGGTGGGCGGGGACGTCCTCTTTCTTCAGCTCTGGCAGTATCCTTAGGCAGATCAACCATACCTTCCTCACATTGGTTCCAAAGTCTTCCACTGCTTCCTCTCTGGGTGATTATCGGTCCATCTCTTGTTGCAATGTGATCTACAAAACCATTTCCAAGGTCCTCAGCCGTAGGTTGGCCCAAGTGATTCTGGGGCTGATTTCCTGGAACCAGTCGGCTTTCATTAAGAAACGCCTCATTTCGGACTCCTTCCTCCTTGCCCATGAGCTCATCCATGATTTTTCCGCTTCCCTGGGGGATAAAGCTTGTATTCAGCTCGATCTGCGAAAGGCTTTTAATAGTATCAACAGGGAGTTCCTCTATTACTTTCTTCATCGTCTTGGCTTCCCCCCTCCTTCATTGGCTGGATTAAGGTGTGTGTGGACTCTGCTTCCTTCTCGGTCCTTGTTAATGGGTCTCCCGCTGGTTTCTTCGATAGCAGCAGAGGTATCCGTCAGGGTGATCCTATCTCGCCATTCCTCTTCGTCATTGTTATGGAGGCTTTTACTCTCCTCATGGACCTGGCTTCTGCATCTGGAGCCATTCACCCTCCCAAGGGGGGGGGGGGGGTTGAGACCTGGCTTCTGCATCTGGAGCCATTCACCCTCCCAAGGGGGGGTTGAGTATCCCTTCCCACCTCCTCTTCACTCCTAAGGGGGGGTTGAGTATCCCTTCCCACCTCCTCTTCACTGATGATATGCTCGTATTTTGTAAGGCTGAGGCCACTTCTTTTGATGAGATTGGTAGGCTCCTTGCCTCTTTTCACCTTCTGACAGGCCTTGAGGTGAACAATGGGAAGAGCAAATTGATGCTGAGTAAGGGGTGTAGCAATGGGGCGGATCTTTCCTCTATCCTGGGCATCCCTATTGCTTTCCCCCCGGTGAAGTACATGGGCCTGCCCCTCTCGACTACCTACCCTACGTCGAGGTTGTTCTCTGGGCTCATTGATAAGTGCAAGTCCAAGATATCCAGCTGGTCCTCTAGGCTCCTCTCCACTTCTAGACGCATCGAGCTGGTGCGTACCATCATTCATGTGTTTATGTCCTACTGGATCCACTCCTTTCATATCCCTTCGTATGTTCTTAGGGAGATTGACCGTTTGTGTCGGGATTTCATTTGGGGGTCTAAACTCCACCTTTGGAGTTGGGGGCATGTTTGCCTTCCCAAGTGTGAGGGGGGAGGGTTGGGCTGTGTTCTCTACGGGGGGTTGGCGTTGCGACGAGTGCGAAGTTGCTGGGGCGTCTTCTTCACTCCCCTCCCCCTGGGCCTCCTATATGCGGGACAAGTACCTGAAGCATACGCCCCTCTTTCAGTGTGAGGCGTCAGTTTTTGACTCGGGCTAATGGAAGCATGTTCTTCATTGTCGTGACTCTGCTTCTTCCTGCTTCCGTAGGGTGGTGGGGGATGGTAAATCCTCGTCCTTTTGGTTCGACCACTGGCTCCAGTGTGGGCCTCTGGCCATGCTGTGTACGCCCCCTCACTCCTTGAGATATCAGCGTGTTACCGACTTTTGGGATGGTGAGACCTGGCTCCTCCCTAACTGTGTCGCCCACCTCAGGGCTCACTTTGCCACTGCCTCTCTCCTGGGAGGCCCTGACTCCTGGACTTGGACTACGACTGGGGGCTGCTCTCTCTGTGCTGCGTGGTCCTGCACCCGCCGGTGCTCCCCCCTCCCGCCTTGCGTCGATGATCTGGTTTCCAGGGCACATCCCCAAGTTTGCCCTCACCCTGCTGCGTGCCATCACTACTGTCTTCCTACCTTTCACCAGCTTGCTAGGCATGGCATCCGTGAGCAGGCTTGCTATGTTCTTTGTGGCGCCCAGCCTGAGTCGACTCGTCACATCTTCTTTCGCTGCGACTACAATGCTTTTATTTGGGCGGTATGCAAACTCCACCTTGGCCTTCCTACCTGCTCCAAATCCATCATCGTCGAAGCTCATATGCTTAAACCGATGTTTGGAGCAAGGGGAAAACCACTGCCCGAGGTAAGCTCGCCATGCTGGTCTTCTTTGATACCATGTGGCATATCTGGAGGGAGAGAAACAACCGCATCTTCCGTTCTCGGGTGTCTACCATGGATGTCCTGCTTGCTAGGATCTCCTCAGATGTTTTTGATGCTATGGTCGCCTATGACACAGAGGATATTGATCTTGTAGATCTCCCTTTTTTGAGAACTGGGGGATCTCCTAGGCCTTTTTGTGTGCCTCCCCCAGTTTCGGGTCTTTTCCCCTTTCTTGGCATGTACCTGGTGGTCCTGGTGTAAGGTGACTGCTCCCCAGCCTCTCCCTTACCTGCCCATTGGTTGGTGCATGCCTTGATGTAGTTACTTGTTTATGTGTGTGTGTGTGTGTGTGTGTGTGTGTGTGTGTGTGTGTGTGTGTGTATGTATATATGTATGTATATATGTATATATGTATGTATATATGTATATATGGTATGTATATATGTATGTATATGTATGTATATATGTATGTATGTATGTATATATATATATGTATATATATATAAATATATATACATGTATATATATATATTTATATATATACATATATACATACATATATATGTATATATATAAATATATAATATGTATATATATAAATATATATATATACAAATATACATACATACATACATACATATATACATACATATATACATATATACATTTTTTTTGGAAAGTTAGTAAATCTTTATTGATGGACAGGATGTACAACAGAAGGGGAAGGGAAACAATAAAAAGAGGAGAGGGCACAAGCGCAGTCACTCTTAATTAAAGTTTCCCCACCCCCACAAAAGGACCTATACAAACATAGAGCAAAAACCCCGATACAATGGATTAGCCCAAATCTCTAAACTCCCAATTTGCAAAGGCAGCTTCCTCCGCCAAGGAGGATGGGTCCTGGCCAAGCATAGCAACTCTGATATCCGCCGCAATAGCCTCAAAAACCTCCATCTTTCCTCTGCTCTTCCCTTCAAACACTCTAAAATTCCTCTCACGCCAGATGTGCCACACCAAGGAAGAGAGAGCTGTTTTCGCCAATCTGCTCAAGACCTCCTTTCCCCCAAAATTAATCAAATAATATTCAACAATGTCCTCCAAGGAAGTGCCAATGTGGCCTTTGACATTTAACTTCAGCAGGGATCTTCTAAGTATGTAATTAGAGTAGGTACAAGAGAAGAATAAGTGGTTTATGTCTTCCATAATAGCATCACCGCAAAGGACACAGTTAACTTGTGTGGTAAAGCCCCATCTACTAATAATATCTCTGGTAAGAAGCTTACCCCTGAATGCACGAAGGAGTGTAAGTGCCCATTTCGGTATATGTCCCGGGAACCAAACCAGCTTGTGATAACGGAAAGGATCTCCCCGAACCCGTACCCCTTCCCATGCCTCTTTGAAATTGAAAGGGTCAACCGAAGCAATTTCCCCAGAGGTGTGTCCGCGGCTGGCAATGGAAGGCGCCCAGGCCCAAGTATCAGAGCCGTGAGTTAATGCAACCCGAGCAAGGACCTGCCGAATGTTACTCAAGGCCGGGTCATCCACCCATGCCCCTTGGACCCAGTATTCGCTCACCCGCTTCATAGAATGGTCCGGAAATACTGCAACCAGATTCTTAAGGGGACCACAATCGAGCCAAAAGTCGTGCCAGAATAGCGTGGTCCGCCCATCTTTAACCACTCTCCTGATAAGGGTACTAGAAGCCTTTCTACTTTTCAACATATGTTTCCAGGTGCCAGATTGAGTCACTAACCCAGTTGTCGCATAGAACTCATCAGCCCCACTGTACTTTGTTTTCATTTGCTTTGCCCATAAGCTCCTAGCGGTAAGAAATCTCCACGTTAGTCTAACCCCCGAGGCCACATTGAGATCCTCCAATAAGCGAATGCCAACTCCTCCTTCCGACTTGGGGGAACACATATCCCTCCATGACCATGCCCGAGAGGGGCCCATAATGAACCGTCTGCAAAGGGAAGAAATATCTCGCATAACAGTGTATGGCATATGATAGGCTTGCATCCAAAACGCCACCATTCCATAGATGACCGATTTAACTAGCTCAATCCGCCCAGCAATAGATAACATAGATGATGACCATCCCATCAGCCTCTTCTTGCATTTATCCACCAGTCTACCATACATCGGCGCTTTGGGGTATTTAGCCGATAATGGAAGGACCAAATAAGTAGTTATAGTAGAGGAAATATTGATACCCAAGCAATCCGTAAGAACAGTCCTGTTCGTGGCACCCTTACTAAACATAGCAGTACTCTTCCCCCAATTAACTTGCAACCCAGTTAATTTCCTGAAATCTAGCAGCATAGACTTGATGCACATGAACGATTTTAGATTAGCTCTGCAAAACACAAGGAGGTCGTCTGCAAACAGAAGATGTGATATGGTACCCGAGCGTTTCATGGGCTTGAGAGCACCACTTCCAAGTGCTTTGGACATTAGAATAGAGAAAGCTTCCATAACAATTACGAACAGTTAAGGCGATAGAGGATCACCTTGCCTAATCCCCCCGTTGCCTTCAAAATAACCTACCGGAGAGCCCTTTACCATAACAGAAAAAGTAGGCGAGGTAATACATTGACTGATCCAGCTTATAAAAATAGTTGGGAACCCCATCTGACCCATAAAGTGCAGAATAAACTCCCTATTAACTGAATCAAACGCTTTCTGCAAATCAAGTTTGATGCATGCCCTTCCCCCCATTGGGTTACTAAAATCTCTTATCTGTTCGTGAGCAATAAGGGAACTGTCCGACAACAGCCTTCCTTTAAGGAAAGCCGCCTGGTTAGGGGAGATTAGCTCATGTATCACCACCCTTAGCCTATTGCAGATAATCTTGCTGATAATTTTGTATAAGACATTGCAGCAAGCAATTGGTCTATAGTCACCTAAGGCGGTAGTATTAGAATTCTTAGGAACAAGAGTAAGATGGGTGTGGTTTACCTGCCTTAGAAGGGAGCCCGATGCAAAGAAAGATTTAACAGCCAAAGAAACATCATCACCAATCCGGTACCAGTATCGCTGGAAGAAATGTGCATTAAATCCATCAGGCCCAGGAGCCTTATCAGGGTTCATCTGAAAAACAACATTCTTGATCTCCTCAGTAGAAATCCTCCTGATGAGCCAGTCAGAAGCTTCCGCAGTCAGAATTCGTTTGGGGTTAATTGGCTGGAACGAAGTCTCATAGTGATCTTGGTGATATAAACCCATATAGAAGTCCACAGCTTCTTTCTTCAACACATCTATAGAGCTAGACTGCCTCCCCTGAGAATCCACCAAATGCAACAAATTGTTGTGGCTTTCTCTTGACTTCATGGCGTGATAAAAGAATTTAGAATTACGGTCTCCCAGGGAGATCCAATCTTGCCTACTCTTCTGACGGAGCATGTCCTCTTCAAGACTCATTGCATTTACCAACTCCTTCATCGCAGCATGCTCATGAGATTGGATAGATGCCTTAGTTAACAACTTTGGGTTCTTCCTAATAGTTTCCAGCTTTGATCGGGCCAAAGTAACTTGCTTACTAGCATTGAAATTAGAAGACCACTTGCGGAGTATAGGCCTCAGCCTCCTTAGCTTTTGGGAAACACAATACATAGGGGAACCGGCCACATAGTAACCCCAGCTTTCATCAATAACTTCAGCAATCCCAGGGCATCTGCTCCAATAATTAAAGAATTTAAAAGGCTTTGGATCCGAATATACCTGAGGATGTAGTCTGACAACCATGGTCGCATGGTCGCTAGTAAGAGGGTCCAAATACTCCATGAACGAGTCTGTAAGAAGACCAAGCCAGGCGCCATTTACGAAAACCCTGTCGAGCCGAGCAGAGATCCGGCCAGTACCCACTCTATTATTACACCAGCTATACTTGTATCCAGTGCTCTTGAGCTCTACAAGTTGGCAAGAGGCCATACATTCATTAAAATCGAAAACCATTTTCTGATCCAGCCTCCTGCCCCCAATTTTGTCCCCAGTAGCAAGCACACTGTTAAAGTCACCACAAACCATCCAACCTCCTTTATTCACAGCAGTAGCATCACACTTGAGAGAATTCCATAGGTCCTTTCGTTCCCCCATAGTATTCCGACCATACACTCCGGTAATAGCACACGATAAGCCTCCATAATTAGTACATGAAATTGTGATGTGTTGATCCGAAGAAGATACAAGGGAAGCCTTCCAGACCAAAGGGTCTAAACCCATCACAATTCTACCCCCAGAAGCAATGTCCATGTTGTGGAAGGAAACCCAATTTTTGGGGAGCACAGAGTTGTTAACACTCGACATTGATCTCATCTTCGTCTCCAGTAGAATGATGACAGATGGCTTTATAGTAGTCAGCCTGTCTCTAAGATCACGACGGCGAACCGGGTTATTCAAACCCCTCGTATTCCAAATGAATACCGTCATTGGCTAACCGGGTTCTTTGGAATGCTACTCTGAATCCTGGCGCTTCGCCTCGCACACGATTCAGTATTGCATTCAGCCTTCTTTTTCACCTTCTTGACTGCCTCAGCCTGCTCAAAGTTGAGCTCCTCCGCCACCCAGTTTGGGTTGTCAACCGCTAACACAAGAGGGATCTCGTCAACATCCCCGGCCAACGGGTTCTCCAATAGGTCGGGAAGCAGGTGGAGTTTGCGGCCAACTTCCTCTGGGCCTAAGACCTCCTCAGGTATATTTTGCTCAACCGAAGAGCCCCCCAGCTCTTGCACCTCCAAGGCTTCCCCCTGGGCTGACACATCCGGAAGCCTCCCAGCTTTACCATCCCTCACTTGACCTCCAGGGGAAGCAATTTGAACTGGAATGCTGGCCCCTTCAGCCACCGGCTTTTGAGAAGAGTTACCGCCCACCGGTACCGCCAAAAGACCCTGAATACAGACCCCCACAGCAATCGGGATAGAAGGAGTTCCGCCTGCCGCAGGCGCAACATTGGGACCCAGTGTGCTCCCATCTGGAGCAGCCCGCACAGGTGTTGAGTTATCGACATCCAACAGATTGTTCGCAAAACACCCGTCAGGGACTTGAGCTATCTCCGTCACAGCCGCAAAAGGAGGCACAACTAAAGCCTCTTGACAACTCTCCTTTGGCGCCGCATTCCCACCAGCTTCTTGGATTGAAGGGGCTCACACTTGGAAGGGCACTGGGAATCTATGTGGCCAAAACAGACACATTTGCTACATCGCGGGGGTTCTCCTTCAAACGAGGCTGCAATAGTTATAATTTCCCCCCCATCTAATTCCACTTCAACCTCCTTACGCATGGGAAGCTTAGCATCTACCTCCACTAGGCACCTCGCATAAGTTATCCTCTCCAAATTTGCAGTCGCCCTATCCAGGCACATAGGAGTGCCAATTACAGAGGCAATGATATTTAGACTCTCCAAATTCCATAAGTATAAGGGGAGTCCATGCAGTTGAACCCAGACAGGCACAGAAGTAAGGATATCTCTGTCATGTCGAAGATTCAGGGACCACTTTTTCAGAACAACTAACCTTCCATCAAACAGCCAAGGACCCCCTCGGAGAATCCTGTCACATTCCTCGGGAGATTCGAATCGGAAATAGAAGAATCCGTTATCCTTTGAATAAACCTGCACCTTCTTCTTAAGTCTCCATAGACGCTCCCTCCACGCTAAAATTTGACCGTAATAAGGTGTATCGCCTAACACATACCCCACCAACGTATGTTTCCACCTCTCAGCCCCACGCTCAACCAAAGTCCCAGAGATCCACGCTCGGGGAGCGCCCTCATCATTGAGAAGCGGAGGCACTAAGGAAATTGCTAGGCCTGCCCCATAAACACGACGATCAGCGCAAACATCAATCCAAGATCTCTTTTCCATACTTGTAACAATAGATATAGGAACCTTAGGCCTGAGAGGGGGCCTTTGAGGAATAACATCAAGCACCTTGCGCCCCCCTCCCGAATTCTTGGCCACAGAGATAGGCCGACTTTCATGCCTCCAGCGCCCTAAGGGAGGACGACCCAAGGGGAATCGCGACGAAGGAGGAGGCCTCGCAGATCTGACCGGTTTCCCACCTGCTCGACGACCCCTGCGAACCTCCACCCAATCATCTCCAGATGGCTGATCAGATCCAAGTCCCGACCCCAACCGCTGATCACCCCCATCACCCGAAGCAACGCCCTCCGACCGCTGATCTCCCCCATCACCAGAAGTAACACCGTCGACCTCAGCAACCTGCCCGTGGCCACCAGATCCCGACCCTACCTGAGTAGCCGAACCCGCAGAACTTCCCGCTCTAGCGTCACCCACCGATCCATTCAACAGGATCCACCTAGTTTCACCGCCGACGGTGAAAGAACGCCGACGAAGACCTAGGTCACCTCCGGGATATTCGGAACCCCCACGCATCGTTTTTTTTTCATATACATATATACATACATATATATGTATATATATAAATATATATATATGTATATATATATATTTATATATATACATATATACATACATATATAAATATATACATACATACATACATACATATACATACACACTTACCTTTCAATACACACACATACAATTTTTCTATATGCAAATTTTTTTCTATTTCTATTTTTATTTTATATATTTTGGGAATTGCAATTGGGTTGTGCAATGAGTGTTGGGTCGGTGACTCCCAGATCAGACGACCTTAGAGCACCGGGCCAAGAAGGACCCCTCGGACCTACTAACTCAACCCAAGTGAAATCCTTATTCATACGCACTCCCCCAAGCTAGACTGTTTGACGCGAGGCTCGACGGCTACTATCGTGGGGATCCGGTTACTCAGCTTCGCTGGGGGAATGGTGCATATTGATTTTTTCTGTTCACAAATATTTTTTTTTGTGAAAAGTGTAGGATCTCCTGGCACACCAAATACACTAGAGGGGGGTGAATAGTGTATATCACGACGAAATTGCAAATTTAAAAGTTAATAAAAAGATGCAATAAAAATGCGGAAGTAAAGAAATACAATACAGAGAATGGCAATCGCAAACACAAAGATTTATCCTGGTTCGGATCCTTGTGATCCTACGTCCAGTCCTCTACGCCGTAGAGATTTTCAATCCACTATAACAGTTGCCCCGCAAGTAACAACATACAAAAATGGCAACACTCTCAGTGTTCCAAACTTTGTACAATCTTTATACCAAGAGATTCAACTTACAAAATGGAAAATGAAAATAACACCTAAAGCCTTGATGAAGATTTCGAAGGAAATTCAAGGAAGAGGTGTAAATGAAAGATTCAAGGTTTCTAGATTTGAATGGAAGAAACAAACTTGAAAGTTTCAGTTTTCAATTGAAGAAAAGAAATTTTAGAATTAATTTCTTCAAACTGAAAATAATGGCAGAATTTCTGCAGAATTTCTCTCTTGGAAGAGATAGAAAATGATTTCTAGAGAGAGATGTAAAAGAGATGTGTAAAAGAAGGAGGGGGATACTCATCTATTTATAGGATTGGGGGAAGTTTTAGAAAATGGTTTCCAACGGCTAGAAACCATCCCAAACGGATAGAAAAAATTCAGTTCTGAAAACTGCAAAAAACGGCATTAGCCTGCCAGAAAAAAGTGTTGGTCGACCAATTTTCAACGACAGAATTTGACCGTTAAATTTTACAGACGTGGATCAGTCATGGAAAGGAGGATACCCATAAAATTTCAAGGTCTAATTCGAAAAGAAAAATATTAGCCGGCTAGCCAATTTCACCTGGTCGGCTAATTTTTTTAAAGATGAGTTTTGAGAAACGGAAAAAAGCAGTATGTAGATAAAGGTTATGAGAGAACCTATGTATCTAAGATGAATCATCATAAGGCTTAAAACCTATAAAATAAAAATATTACATATATTACAACAAGCCGTAGATATGACTTCATCATGATATTGAGTAGACTTTGTGCAGATAGCTGTAATTTGGCGATTATGTCCATGTTGCACATGCTGAGAAGTCTTACGTCAGGATGTATATGTGGAGTAGTATAGTTTTCTGCAAAAGAAAGTTAGTAACAAATAATAATATTAAGTTTGTCACATCAAAATAATATGGAGTAGAAATATGGAATTATGGAATTCTAACATTCTCCCCCTTTTTGATGATAACAAACTTTCATTAAAGAAAATTAGTAATCATTACAAATGACGACGACAAATGTTCTTGTAAAGTAATACTCCCCCTGAATAAATGCATGGTATATTGTCGTCCCCTTTCTCATCCACAAAAAGGAGGATAATATATAAAAAAAATCAGGGAGCATAATGAAGAGAACAAATGAATATGTCGCATAATGAGGAGCAGACTGAAGTAAACACTGATGTTCGGTGACAAAGACAGATGAGAGCATGAACTACAAAAGAGAAACAGAGGACTGTTTTTGTTTTAAAGTACCAAACAGTAACAACAGATGATGGAATGATTCGGGATATAAATTGCATATTTTCTCCCCCATTTTCGGTCATTTTATGTGTATATTGTGTTTATTGTGGCTTGATACAGGCGTATTTGTGATATCGTAATTTATTTAAGCCTATCTTTATTTTATACATAAAATGTGGTTTTTGTGAGCTAATTTTTGCTTCTCCTATTTTTCAGGTACTCCTGGGAGTCTTGGTGATTTTTCAGAATTTTCTGGGATTTTTCTGAGATTTCTAGGTATTTTTTTGGATTTATTTGGAGCAGAAATGGGGTTAAAAATCAGAAAAGAGAAAACTCAATGGGGCGCCACGTGGCGCAACCGCGCAGCGCCACGTGGCGCCATCTGTTCGTTTGAGGCCTGATGCGGGCCGCCGTTATTGTTTATAAAAAAAAATCATCAGCTGTCGCGGGCCGGCCAAACCGGGCCGGCCCGCTCCGCTTCCGAGCCCAGGCGCGCGCAATTACAAAAAAAATAAAATATAAAAAAAAACATTTGCGAGCCGGTCGCCCAGCGGCCGGCCCGCCCGCCAATAAGGCGCGCAGCGAGCTGCGGGGGCGGGTAGCGGGCGCCCGCCCCCCCAAAACCCGACCCGCAAGCGTAAAGAGGAGCTGATGCGAAAAATACTGGGCAGACTTCGTTTTTGGGGTTTGAAGCTGCGGTTTTGAGTTTTTTTTAGGGTTTGGAGGAGAGTTTTCTTCCCCAAAGGCTAGGGAGCAGCTTGGAGGCCATGGGGATGGTGGAGAAGCTTGGTGGAGGTGCAAATTGGTAGAGTGAAGCTCATTTGGGGAGATCTTGGTGAAATCTTTCCTCTTCCCATTTGTATTTTAATATCTCTTTATTGTAATGAATTTGAACGAATTTGTGAATGAAAATTCCGTTGTTTGTTTCTTGATGATAGAGTAGTATTGAATGGTTTGGGTTGTGATTAATTGAGTTGGATGTTAATTTTAGCCCTAATTCCCTCTTGCCCAATTTCAATGTTATTGTTGGATGATTATTAGGGCACAAATTTAATTGGTTAAGTCCCGAGAGGGCACAATTCGAGATGAATCCATGCTCCTAACTTGATTAGTGTCGTGATAATAAATCCATCCCTATTGCAAAATTTCATGTTCATGAACGCTAAATATTCCGATTGGGCTTCCTTAGCCGGATGACCGATTGTGTTATATGCGGTAATTAGAGCTTAATTAACGCCAATCTTAATGAACCCACAACCCATTCTCCTTGCCTATCAATCCTAATTCCCCTTTGGCTCTCCAACCCTACCCACTTAGGATAGATTTTTAGTTTCACCACACTCTTTCCTATTCATCCATCGTTAATTGAGGTAGCTGTAAAACACTTTATTTTTCGTTATCGATCAATTTTGTGAACATAGAACGAATTGTCCCTGTGATCTGACCCGGTACTCACCGGTTATTTTTATTGCATTGACACTCCTACGCTTGGGAGTGGAAGGCGTGCCCCGTGCGCGTTTTCCGAGTCAACCAATTGGCGCCGTTGCCGGGGACAACGGTTTCTGTTAGTAGCATTTTTTGATTGATTTCGAAATCTTTAGTGTGATACTTCTATCTCTTAGTGTGTGTCTTTCCTTTTATTTATTTTTTTGCTTATTGAGTCGTTTGGTTGTTTATTTTCATTTTCTTGGAAATTTTTTTTACCATGGCATCATCTTCAGATTTTTTGGACGTTGATTTGGAGGATATCCCACTTCCGCCATACTTTCATGGCACGGAGTGGGAGAATCCTCATTTACATATTAAAATTTTTGAAGAATGGATGTATGCATGTCTTGGTGGGAACATTAGCGATGATTGCATATACTTCAGATTTTTTCCCTCTTCGTTGCAAGATGATGCTAGACTTTGGTTTGATTCATTGTCTCTTGACTCACATTTTACTTGGTTGTCATTTCAGGCTGAATTTCTCTGAGTATTTTTGCCTATCTTTTTGCGGCAGGCCATGGAGCATCATATAGCGAGCTTTAGCCAGGCTGAATGGGAGGCCTACCATCAGGCTTGGCAGAGGTTCACTGATTTGGTGCTTGCGTGCCCACACCAGAGCTTTCACGAGGATCATCTTCTGCAGATCTTCTACACAGGGTTATCGCCATCTGGACGAGATTTGGTGCAGATGAGCTGCGGTGGGGAGTTCTTCGATTATTCGACCGAGGATTCATGGTGTTACCTGAGGGACCTTGCAGAGTGGGAGCAGACTGCGCCATCTGGAGAGTTGTCACTTGGATATGAGGATGATAGCCAGTCCCAGTTTCCACTTCAGGATACAGAGCAGCAGGTCCAATACTAGCCTGAGGAGCCAGCTGAGGGCTCTTTCCAATGCGACCCTATGGAATACCAAGAAAAACCTGTGAAGAGGGTGCATTGGGGCCAAGTAGAGGAATTTGAGCATATATATTTTGAGGAGGAGTCAGAGGAGATGGATGATGGAGTGCGTGTCGACCACGACGGTGACACGATGCATTTTCACTTTGAGGTTGAGGATGAAGCGGATGTGCATGATGGCCACGAGCAGTTTGAGGACACCATGGAGCCTGAGCCACAGTCCACTTCAGAGTTAGCTTCACAGGTTGAGGCGGTTGAGTACTTTGGGAGGACGACTGAGATGGACTATTTCTGGGATGGCGAGGATGATGCGTGCTTGGATTTGCCCGAGACGAGTCTACCTCCAGTCCCGTCACTGATATCCCTCCCATCGCCTCAGGATGCGCATGTGCCAATCATCGAGGAGGTTTGTCAGGAGCAGTTACTAGTTGTGGGGAGTGCTGCAGAGATTGTTGATATTGATGTCGAGGAAGAGGATAGCGACGAGGATTGTGAGATGGAATATATTGAGCCCGAGCTCCCTCCTACTCCAGTTTTCTCTCTGCAGCCACTTCCACCTCCTCTTGAGGCCGTGCATCATTCCGAGCCTAGCATCGCGTTTCAGGGAAGTTCCCATCTTACTTTTTCCTCCACCCCCGAATCAAATTATTTAGTTCCATATCATAATGATTCGGATTGTCGTCATTTGATCGTAAATTCTTTTATTCATGTCGATGACCCATTTTGGCAAGCTTTTCATTTGGATGGGCGCTCTCGCCCAATTATTTTTGACATGACCTATCTCCCCCATTTTGCAGGAACCTATCACAAGGAGACGCTTGGGGTTGTGTCGCTTGCCATTGATGCCCGCATTGGAGGTAGGGCATTGGACGTGGCGACGCTCGTGGAGGAGCGAAAGGATATGATCGAGCAGTTGTCACCGCCGTTATACATTCGAGATCCGCCATTTGCCACGGTGTGTTCTTTCCATGTAGTGTAAATAAATAAAATTAAAAAGTTAGTTTGCTTTTGCATTTTTCTTTCGTGTGCTTTTCTTTTTCTTTTCTAGAATCTTTTGTGAGATCTAATGCTCTTCCAACATTGAGGACAATGCTTATTTTAAGTTGGGGGGGAGAGTGTTAGAATCTTTAGGTTTGTTAGGATTTTGGCCTAAATTTTTTTTTGAGATACCTCCATTTTTCTCCATCACCCATTGAATTTCATTGCATATCATATTTGGCCTTCTCGTTCCTACGCCATTAGCTTTGTTTAGTCCCTACATGCTTAATACCATGCTATTTTTTCGGATTGTAATTTTGGTATCGATTTCTTGATGTTGGATTGGCATGTTTCATTTCTTTTCCAATTTGGATTCAAATGCTAATATGCCATGTATGAGACTATTTCATATGTCGTGATACTCTCTTTGAAATAATTTGAGAATAGTTTGGTGTAAGTGATTGCATGTGTTGGGATGAATGTTGTAGTTTTTAATTGGATTGGATTTGGCCAATTGTGCATGCTTTGTTTTCTTCTTAGAAGTGGGTGGATGAGTTGATAATGTAGAAACTAAAGATCTAGATGTGTACAAACCGAATAACACAGATCTAGATATATAACATGCGGAATCTTAAATCATTGCATACTCTATTAAGCGGAAGCGTACCTGAGTCCATCGCTAATAATCTGAAAGATCCTGACGATAGCACAACGGACGATCTTCCAGAATAGCACGAATCAACCGTTGGAGAACCCCTTTAGCTTTCTCCTGGTTTCTCTCCTAGCGACGGGACGTAGAAAAGACGGCTCAACTTTGTTCGTATATTCCGGGGACCATGACCGCTAATATTTATAGGCTAGCCTCCATAGCCCTAGGGTTTCCAACTCGGCCCATCAATGAGTTGAAGCCCAATAGTCTCTACACATAAAGGCCCCACAACCTGCTTAACTCATTTAGCCCATTTAATTAATTAAAACCAGATCACTAATATATTGGGCTTAACATGACAGCGTAGCACTTATATAATTATTCACCGCATATAAGCCCAACGTTGGATTAAGATCCAACTTAGTTGGATAAGTTCCAACAATCTCCCACTTGGGCTATATGCTTAAACTTTATAATTATATTTCATAATGCATACAACCAAATAAGATCTTAACATGCTGTCATTTCTTTAATGAGTCAAAAACAATCCGGTCCATCAATTATATTAGCAAGGGATCAAAGAGATCTTCGCCGCAGCAATTGCAGCTCGACCCATCAGTGGTCACCGTGCTAATACAAAAGAATGACATGGATTATGAAGTGGATGTGTAGCGTGGAAATTACATGTAATGTGATCTAACATGTCTATTTCCAACTGATCCTCCTTAACCTTAGTGAGATCATAAACAAACCAAAATCGGAGTGAAGCCGAACTGAAACCAAAAACTTTATTTCTAATCAGAAAATAACTCAAGCTTAAGCTGGAGACTTAATTTTGTCTATAATATGAGCACCCAAAAGAACAAACTCCCACAAAACTGAATGTTCTTAATGAAATGACATCCATATGAGTATCTAGCTCATAAAAACCTTTTGGATGATATTTCCTTACTATAACGGATCCGTAATTAAAAGGTTTGTTCCGATGTGCTCATTAGACAATTATACACTCCTATTATTAACAAACTAAGAACTTGATCTCTGAATATCTAAACTTTGTCGAGTTCTTGTTGTTGCTGGAATATAAAACTGCAGACTTCATTGTCATTAAATAAACTGTATGGTGTTTCAACACCATCCCTAATTTACAGCATAGTGACAAAATATGCAGATATATTTCATGATTTGGATGTCACGTAATATGTTATGAAATCTAAAGCCAAGTCAGAAGAGACTATATAAAAGGGACAACTTAGATCTCTTCTAGTAGATGGCACCTAATATAGATTTTCATACATTCTTTGCATCCAATAAATGATCAGAGTCAGTATACCAAAATGATCTCAAACCTTTTTGACTACTGATCCTTGAACATGTAACCCTTTTGTTCTCCATAAACACCGTAAGACACATTTGGCTGCTGTCAAATGGTTAACTCCTGAACTTAACAATCTGCCCAACACACCTGTAATATATGCAATAACCAAATGCATATAAAACTGAGCATACTTTAGACTCCCTATTGGTGAGATATAGGAAATCTTCTGAAGATTATTCTCAGGGCAATTATTGAGACTAAACTTGTCTCCCACAGAACTTAGCATTCATTACAACATAGATATTATATAAATTACATGCTCCCACAGAACTTAGATAAACATCATTAAATATCATCTCAAAACCGAACGAGGTGATCACTTAATGAAATTTAATGTATCAGTAACGATATTGAAATGCTCTACTAATGCCATTATAAACCTTATAGAGTCTTTCATGAAAAGCCCAATAGAAAGTCTCTTTACACATTAATGCATTCTTTTCCGTATAAAGTCTTTGAGTGATACACTTTAAATCTTTTCTTAATACCCTTTTGAATTCCTTTTGATCATAAAAAACTATTTACAATCAATAGGTTTCAAACCTTATGGCGATGAGAAAAGATTTTAAGTATCATTCAAGGACTTTCTTAATTAATGCATTAATCCATTTAGAGATGTAAAACCTTTTATGACTTGATGTAAGTCAAACTTCCATCATCCTAATGTCAACAGTAAACTTGTCATCTCTTTAATGGATTTTCCTGAATGGCAATTAGTTACTTGAGGTGCTAGAGTTTGTCCTTATGAACAATTTCCCGAATGGGAGGAATTGCAACATTATCTTGAATTTATTGTGTCTTGAACAATGTCAGGAATACCATCCTGAGCAATGCCAACCACACCTGTAGGGATATAATCCTCTTCAAGAATAATGTTACTAACTAAATTTCCCCCCTCAAACTCTGCATCCTCAAATAGGTGTGCATTTCCTAATTCGTAAACTAACTTAACAGTGAGATTATGTAAAATTATTCGAAATAATATCAACTTTTAAACTATTCAACAAAACTAGAAAATCAACAGCATTATGTCCTATTACTTTATTAGGCTTATAAAGCCTTACCTTAGTTGGGCATCTCCAAACATGCAAGTGATTCATTTGTTGAAAGTTTATTAAGGATATAAGCTGCAATCAAAATATAACTGAATTCTAAACTGTTAATTCTTTCATTACAACACATGTACTTAAATGCAGGAATTCTGTAAATGAAGCAACATTTCCAAATAAATGAAGATTAAAATGATCTTTTAAGGAACTAGAATAAACTAATTTTGAACCATGAGACAACCAAATTTTCCATTCTCAATTGAGCAATGATAACCGAATTTGTTCAAAATAGAGATATAAACCCAAATTCCGTAAAAAACGGTACATAATAGTCTCATCAAATTCAAATACATTCTAGCCTTTAAAAGAAGTAATCTAAATTTAATTTGCTTCTACTTGAACCATCTTGCCATTGCCCATATCGATGTATCTTTCACCATCATTTGGCTCTTGGCATCTTAGGCAATCCTGCATAGACACAATGATGTGAATGGTTATACCAAAATCTTTCCATCACTTGTCTATACGTACCGAAGGTTGCATGAAAAGAAATTAACTTAGAATTAAACCAAATTTCGCAGCATACCTTTCGTATATTTTAGTGGTAGAGATCATATGAGCACTTTCTGTCTTCCTTGCTCAAGCTTGTTCTCTTCATGGACACATTGTGAGATGAGCTCATCCAGAGACCAAGTCTCATCCTTCAGATTTTAGCTCATCTTAAACTGGTTGAACTGTGATGGAAGAGATATCAAAACAAAATGCACTAGCAGAGCCTCAGAGAGGTCTGGCTGAAGTGCTTTCAACCCTGAAGCAACATTAGACATCTTCAATATGTGCTCCCTAATGTTTCTCGTACCCGTATACCGCATTGAATTTAGAATTGTCAAGAGTGTACCAATTTCACCCCTTTCATTCTTGACAAATCTATTTTCAACATCAGAAAGGAATCCTTTAGCTGTAGTAATTTTATCTGAAATAGTGCCCCTGAGATTTTCTGGAATGTCAGAAAAATTTTCAGGAATAATAGCTGAAAAGAGAACGAGTAAACAATTTTTAACATGTTCATATGAGTATTAAAAAAAACAACACCAAATTCAAATTAATGCTATTTTCCCATCTCAAGACATCCCCCACTAGTCCAATATTTATCTTTGGATAATCTATTGACTAGTCACTGACATCTTGTTGTAGCAATCAGACAATGACAATAATAACATGCCAAAAATAAAACTTCCTTTGGGCCGAATTAAATTTGCATGCATTGGACTCACTAATCATCACCGTGTCTATTGCCACATGTGCGCATGAAATGGTATAGAACGGTAATCTTCCTTTGGGCCGATTTAGCATTCTTACGCAAATCACGGGCACATTAGATTCTTTTTATATTCATGAAATGAAATAATGCAAATCAACAGAGCCCACTTTGGCGAGGTGATGATTGCACGAAATCATTTCAAAAATATATACCTTTGCAAAATTTGAATCTAAGTCGCAATTTAATACATGAATATACTTTAAGTGGGGATATTCAAGTCCACTTTTCTTCAAAATCAAATTTAAGGCAACCAAAATTTTCATACAAAAATATGTATTCAACTTGTTATATTTCGAGATTAGAACCGATCTTCACAAGAAAACCCACTTTGGTGAGTTGATGATCCAATCATTCTATATTCGAAATATATAATTAATTGTGCCAAAAAATTGAAATTGAAACTAAACTGAATTTAACACAAAATGATTACATTAAGTGGAAATATAAATAAGAACCATTTATTCCACCTTTCTAATCATTGAGTTAAATAAAATCCATAACTTCAACACAAATTTCTTCTTAAAATGGGGTATATAGGTGTACTAATGTGTATATGAACATACATAGAAAGATATATATGTAAATATACACTCTATCCCATTTTATATAACTTTAAAATGTGTCAAATTTCCTTAAGGCCATTTGCTTGATGGTTAGTGCACAAAAAATTCTTTAAGGCCTTTTAAACTGATTCTTGAGGAGAAATATGTGTTAAACCCTTTATTTGCTCCTGAAGAAAACACTTGAATTTTGTGTTTTAATTTAAATCGAAATTTAGGCAAACTAAATTTTCATACCAATGTATGAAGTCAACTTGTTATATACCGAAGTATATATATATATATGTTTTATGCCATAAACTTCGAATTTAAATTTATTTTACACAATTAACACAAAATTTATCTTTGAGGAGGAATATACATATAAACGTCTTATTTCCTCCTTCAATCCAAATTAAATTCAATATTGGGCAACCAATTATACAAAAGTATGTATTTAACCGTTTATGTTACGAAATAATAATAATTTAATAGTAAAGCCCACTTTGGTGGGATCCTGTAATAATTAAAATTATTTTGAAACATATAATTTAATGCGCCCAAAACTTGAATTTAAATGAAACTGAACTTAAATGTAAATATACAGGAAAACCTTTTATTTACTCCTTCGATCCGTTTAAAATTCTTCCAGGCAACTGATCATACTAAGTATATATTTTTAATCCGTTTACATTCCGAAATAATAAAATTTTAATAGTGGAACCCACTTTGGTGGAATTTCACAAAAATTAGAGTTATTTCGAAATGTATATTTAACTGAAACTTTGCCTAAAGAATTAAAAATCGGAATGAACTTAATTTAACACACAAAATTGGGCTTAAAGGATCGATATATATACAGTTAACCATGTATATCCTCATTTCATGAATTTAAATTCAAAACTTTAGGCGATAAATATTCATGCCAAGCATGTACGTAGCCTTTTATATATATCGAAATAAAATTAATTGCCACGATGGAGCCCACTTTGGTGGGTTGTCCTTTTAAATAAAATTATTTCGAGATATATATATAATTAATTACGCCTAAAATTGAATTAAAATGTGAATTTTAACACAAAAATTACACTTAATGGAAATATACAAATTGCCCTTTTATTTCCTCCTTAACTTGTGTTAAAACATCCTAAAATAGGCCCAAATATGTGTCCAAATGACCCAAAAAAATTGGGTCCAAAATTAGCCATGAGGGTGCCCAAAACTGGTTTGCAATAAGCCCAAAAGGCCCAAAACTGATTTGCAATAATTCTTACAAGAGGCCCAAAAGATACCCAAACAGGCCCAAATGTTAATAGCCCAATCTTCCCAAAAAAAAGTTTTTTTAGGGTTTCTGATTGGGGGGTGGCGGCCGCCGCCGCCGCCCCCACATCTGCTGCCGGGCGCCGGTATGGGGGCCGGCGCCCGTTTCGCCGACGGGGGGGCTGGTTTCTTAACGGGGGCGGCGGAGGCCGCCCCCTTTATTCATCAGAACTACTACGAGGAAATCTTAAATCCTTGACTCTATTAAGCGGAAGCGTACCTGAGTCCATCGCTAATAATCTGAAAGATCCTGACGATAGCACAACGGACGATCTTCCAGAATAGCACGAATCAACCGTTGGAGAACCCCTTTAGCTTTCTCCTGGTTTCTCTCCTAGCGACGGGACGTAGAAAAGACGGCTCAACTTTGTTCGTGTATTCCGGGGACCATGAGCGCTAATATTTATAGGCTAGCCTCCATAACCCTAGGGTTTCCAACTCGGCCCATCAACGAGTTGAAGCCCAATAGTCTTTACACATAAAGGCCCCACAACCTGCTTAACTCATTTAGCCCATTTAATTAATTAAAACCAGATCACTAATATATTGGGCTTAACATGACAGCGTAGCACTAATATAATTATTCACCGCATATAAGCCCAATGTTGGATTAAGATCCAACTTAGTTGGATAAGTTCCAACAGATAATTCATGTTGGAGGATGAAAAAGAGAGCTAAAAAAAGTGAATGTTTCTTTCTAATCGAATTGAGTAGCCGGTGCCCCGCGAAACATTGGGGAGGACGCCAAAAATGAGATTTAGGAGATCATTCCATCCATATGCATATATAGCGTCATCGCGTGTATGCAAATGTGGGCGTGTTTGCATTTATGGCGTTATCGCGTGAATGCAAAACATAAACATGTAAAATCCAAAAACATACAAAAAAAGAGAAAAAGATAAGAAAAAGAAAAAAAAAATGAAAGAATACGCAACATGAGTGATGCAATCTTATCTCCCACAACTTAGAAGAAATTTCTTTTGGTTTTGGCCATTTTCAAGAAAATCTGAAATTTTGACATCGTGATATATCCTAATGAATGCGATATGGTGCTTATTACTTCACTTTTCTTTGAATTGGATTGAAGAGAGTTTCATTTGTTGACTACTTTCATACATTTGGTATATTGGCTTTGAAATCAAGTGGAAATACTATTTTGGGGTGTGCCATGAAGATATCGTAAGTTAGTGCATGTTTTTCCATTTTATCCGAATTTATCGCATATTTTGCTAGGGACTAGTAAAAAGCTAGTTGGGGGGTGTGATTCGGGATATAAATTGCATATTTTCTCCCCCATTTTTGGTCATTTTATGTGTATATTGTGTTTATTGTGGCTTGATACAGGCGTATTTGTGATATCGTAATTTATTTAAGCCTATCTCTATTTTATACATAAAATGTGGTTTTTGTGAGCTAATTTTTGCTTCTCCTATTTTTCAGGTACTCCTGGGAGTCTTGGTGATTTTTCAGAATTTTCTGGGATTTTTCTGAGATTTCTAGGTATTTTTTTGGATTTATTTGGAGCAGAAATGGGGTTAAAAATCAGAAAAGAGAAAACTCAATGGGGCGCCACGTGGCGCAACCGCGCAGCGCCACGTGGTGCCATCTTTTCGTTTGAGGCCTGATACGGGCCGCCGTTATTGTTTATAAAAAAAATCATCAGCTGTCGCGGGCCGGCCAAACCGGGCCGGCCCGCTCCGCTTCCGAGCCCAGGCGCGCGCAATTACAAAAAAAAATAAAATATATAAAAAAACATTTGCGAGCGGGCCGGCCCAGCGACCGGCCCGCCCGCCAATAAGGCACGCAGCGAGCTGCGGGGGCGGGCAGCGGGCGCCCGCCCCCCAAAACCCGACCCACAAGCGTAAAGAGGAGCTGATGCGAAAAATACTGGGCAGACTTCGTTTTTGGGGTTTGAAGCTGCGGTTTTGAGTTTTTTTAGGGTTTGGAGGAGAGTTTTCTTCCCCAAAGGCTAGGGAGGAGCTTGGAGGCCATGGGGATGGTGGAGAAGCTTGGTGGAGGTGCAAATTGGTAGAGGGAAGCTCATTTGGGGAGATCTTGGTGAAATCTTTCCTCTTCCCATTTGTATTTTAATATCTCTTTATTGTAATGAATTTGAACGAATTTGTGAATGAAAATTCCGTTGTTTGTTTCTTGATGATAGAGTAGTATTGAATGGTTTGGGTTGTGATTAATTGAGTTGGATGTTAATTTTAGCCCTAATTCCCTCTTGCCCAATTTCAATGTTATTGTTGGATGATTATTAGGGCACAAATTTAATTGGTTAAGTCCCAAGAGGGCACAATTCGAGATGAATCCATGCTCCTAACTTGATTAGTGTCGTGATAATAAATCCATCCCTATTGCAAAATTTCATGTTCATGAACGCTAAATATTCCGATTGGGCTTCCTTAGCCGGATGACCGATTGTGTTATATGCTGTAATTAGAGCTTAATTAACGCCAATCTTAATGAACCCACAACCCATTCTCCTCGCCTATCAATCCTAATTCCCCTTTGGCTCTCCAACCCTACCCACTTAGGATAGATTTTTAGTTTCACCACACTCTTTCCTACTCATCCATCGTTAATTGAGGTAGCTGTAAAACACTTTATTTTTCGTTATCGATCAATTTTGTGAACGTAGAACGAATTGTCCCTGTGATCCGACCCGGTACTCACCGGTTATTTTTATTGCATTGACACTCCTACGCTTGGGAGTGGAAGGCGTGCCCCGTGCGCGTTTTCCGAGTCAACCATGGAACAAACATTAACAACATTATAATATTGAACAAACATTGATAACATGAGACCTAACATACTGAAGAGAGGGAACACAGATACAGAGCAGCATTTCTTGAAAATAAACTAAGGCCATAACAAAAGCCATCCTAACACAAAATACGCATAAGACGAAAAACAAAACAGAAATCGACCAAACAGGCAACAAACCAGAGTCAAGTGAACTTCAACAAACAACCATTGAAACTTCCAAACCACAAACTGAAGGAATCGAGCAAACTAACGACGACGCGAGGGTGTCCCTCGGGTAGGAGAAGTGGGATTATGGGACGACAGACGAGGATGGGCGAGGTTAAGATCATCAAAGAGGGAAAAAATCTTCGCCTGAGAGTCTTGGATCTCTCCAAGGGTTCGCGCATGCTACTGGAGGGTTTGATCATACATACTAAACTGTACTTGAATGCCAGCAAAACCATCAGAAACATGTTTTGTCAGGGCGTCAACATTAGTATTGAGACGACGATGTAGAGAAGAGTTGTTCTGTCGGCATGAATAAACATCATCATGAGTCACGCACACTTTCTTGTGACGTCGACCGGATGAACCCAGAGTCGTCGAAGCAGGAGTGTCGGCCAAATCAGTCTCATTGTCATCGTCGTCGAAAGGAGAATCAGGAACCTCCAACTTCATGCTCACAAGGGTAGAAGCATCAAACTCAATGGGGTTGAGGATCAGTATGTCATCAGTTGGAGGGATGCGAAAGTGATGCAAAATGAGGGTAATGAGACAGGGTAAGTAGAAATGCTGGTGGATGGGTTTGGCGAGAGTATGGAGAAGAACATCGGCCCAATTGACAGGAAAGCCACCCATGACAGAGTACATGCATTTCAACAGACGAGTGCTGATATAATTACGGGAGCCAGACTTCGGAACCAGATTGTAAACGAAGATTTTCACCAAGATGCGTGGAGTGGGGAGAAGTCAGCTAGCACTCATCTTCGGAGTAAAAGTGGTTTCCAGTTTGGATAAAAGGACAGAGTCTGTCATCGGAAAATCAAGCCCTTCGTCGTTTGTGGGAGGAAGGTGAATCAAATCGGCCAAGCTTTGAGAAGTGAGGATTATTGGGAAGCCCTTAATTTGAGAGAAGACGGTGAGGGTGCCTTGATCATCTTGATACGTGAGGTTGGCCTAAACTTCGCGAATGAGGAGGGGGTAATAAGGAACTTTGTTGTAGGAATGCCAAAGTGTGGCAAGACACACGGCCGACAGAAGGCGCTGGACATCAAAGGAGGAGAGAGAGGCGAAATTGATGAAACATTCAGGAATGATGGTGATGGATTCGAATGCGTGAAATTTGGCTTCACAGTCGGGAGAACGAAAACGCGAGGAAAATCCGTGACCGGCGTAATGAGAAGAAGAGGCCATGGAGGAAGAAAGGATTTGGCTTGAAAAAGAAGATGAAGAGATAAGAACCGTGAGAAGCCCTTTAAATAAAAGAACGAACGGTTGTGTAAAACTGAAATGAGAAGTTAGAGAAACTGAATGAGGAGTGGAAAGGGTGCTTGAAGAACTGAATCGGTTAGGGAAACTGTTCAGGATGATAAGAAGGCGGGAAGAAACTGATCGGACACAGTTTGAAGAGGAACGGATAAAAAGAGAAATTAGCCGACCAATAGTTTTTGGTTGGCCGGCCAAAAGTAAGAATCCAATCCGTGCGAAAAGTTGAGGCGGGTTTAAAAAATAATTAAAAATTAAATTTTTTCAAAAGAAGTCAAAATGAGAGTTAAGACGTGCATAGGAAAGGACCAAAGTGTTTTGAAAGGACACTTAGCCTTAAAGAGGGTTAGTGGGGTAGGTGAGTCAAAAGAAATAGAATGGTGACATGTGGCTGTATTGGGAAGAGAGAAAAAAATATCTTCCAAAAGTTTAAATAAGAAATAAATCCCCTAACAACTCAAGAGATGCGACGGTTTGCACAAAAATCCGAAAAAATAAAAATAGAAAATTCACAAGAAGACAACAAGAATATGTTGTGAAATCTGAATAATAAAAGTTAGTCGACCAGGGAGATTTGTCTGGCCGGCTAATTGTAAATAAATGCCGAAAAAATAAGAAAAAAATCAGAAAAATAAAATAAATAAATATGATGATATTTCAAGTTCAGATTCACTAACAATGCCTAAATCTCTTATAAGCTTAATGAAAGAATCCTCTTTCAAAGGCTTAGTTAAGATGTCAGCAATCTGATGTTCAGTAGAAATGAACTTTAAAATAATGTTACCTTTTTGAACATGATCATCCAAAAAGTGGTGACGAATGTCAATGTGTTTTGTGCGGGAATAATTAACATGATTTTTAGATAGGTTTGTTATCACACATAATGGGACATGTGGAACACTGAATGCCATAGTCTGATATAGTTTGTTTCATCTATAAAATTTGAGCACACGCTAAACCAGCGGCAATATATTCTGCCTCCGTGGTAGATAATGAAACAGAATTTTGCTTTTTGCAGAACCAAGAGACCAAAGCATGTCCAAGAAAATGACATGTGCCACGTGTGCTTTTTCGGTCAGATTAACAACCAGCAAAATCTGCATCACTATATGATAATATATCATATGTGCTAGTTTTAGGATAAAATAGACCAAAATCAGACGTATGTTTAACATATCTAATTATCCATTTTACAGCAGTAAGATGAGAAATCTTAGGATCTGCCTGAAAGCGAGCACAAAGACAAACAGAAAACATGATGTCTGGTCTACTAGCAGTAAGATAAAGTAAAGAGCCAATCATACCTCTATAGAGACGTTGATCAACACTCTTACTGTTTATATCCTTGTCAAGGGATGTAGAAGTACTCATTGGAGTACGCTTTTCTGCAAAACTTTCTAATCCAAAGCGCTTGATAAGTTCTTTTTGAGTATTTGCTTTGGTGGATGAAAATACCTTCCTTCATCTGTTTGATTTGAAGACCAAGGAAGTAATTAAGTTCACCCATGTGACTCATTTAGAATTCCTTCTGCATAATCTTAGAAAAGTCTTGACAAAAAGATTCGTTAGTAGAACCAAAAATAATGTCATCAACATAAATCTGAATAATAATAATGTCAGAATCTATGTTTTTAACAAAAAGGGTCGAATCAATCTTACCAATTGAATAACATGAATTTAACAGAAAACTTTTAAGTCTTTCATACCAAGCACGAGGTGCTTGCTTAAGACCATATAAAGCTTTCTTTAATTTAAAGACATGGTTATCCAATGTTTCATGATGGAATCCTAGCGGCTGTTCAACATAGACTTCTTCTTTAAGAAATCCATTAAGGAAAGCACTTTTAACATCCATCTGAAACAACTTAAAATCTTTATAACATACAAAAGATAATAACATCCTAATAGATTCAAGACGAGCAACTGGTGCATAGGTTTCATCATAATCAATACCTTCTTCTTGATTATAACCTTGTGCAACCTGTCATTCCTTGTTTCTGATTACCTGTTCATATTCATCCAACTTATTTTTGAATACCCACTTGGTACCAATAATTGGATGATTTGATGGTCTGGGTACCAATTTCCAAACATCGTTTCTTTGAAAATTGATTGAGTTCCTCATGTATACCAATAATCCATGAACTGTCTTCACATGCTTTGTTGATGTTCTTTGGTTCAATGGATGAGATAAATGCACAATGTGACATTTGCTCCATTTGACCACGAGTTCTCACACCATCTGAGATTTCACCAATTACTAAGTATGGTGGATGATTGCGAACTTGTGCATATGCCTTATGAAGATCTGCATTATCTGAAATAGACTCAACAGAAGGTTTAGTAGCACCAACATCATCAAGTTGAATATTGTTAAAAGAATCAGATAAAGGTAATAAATCCTCACTATAATCACTAATAGTAGGAATAGATGAGGGATACTCATCAAAAGTGACATGTAAAGATTCTTCAATTGATGAAGTTCTTTTGTTGTAAATTCTGTAGGCTTTACTACGTGTTGAGTAACCAACAAAAATCCCTTCATCAGATTTTGAATCAAACTTGTCAAGTGTATCTCTAGTGTTAAGAATGAAACATTTACATCCAAACACACGAAAATATGATACACGAGGAATGCGATCAAAGAATAATTCAAAGCAAGTTTTGTTAAGCAATGGTCTTAAAGAACTATATTTAAGATATAACATGCAGTTGCAACAGATTCTGCCCAAAAATATTTTGGTAAGTTACTATCACAAAGCATTGTTCTAGCACATTCTTGAAGGGTTCTATTTTTCCTTTCTACTACACCATTATGTGGAGTAGCTCTAGGAAAGGAGAAATTATGCGTTATACCATTATCATCACAAAACTTGGAAATAGATTCATTTTCAAATTCTCCCCCATGACCACTACGAATAGTAATGATGGTTGAAGATTTGATTTTCTGAATCTTTCTATAAAATATAGAAAATTCTTGGAAAGCATCATTCTTATGTTGTAAGAATATAACCCATGTATATCGTGAATAATCATCAACAATGACAAATGCATATATACTTTTATTCAAAGAGGCTACTCTTGAAGGACCAAATAAATCCAAATGAAGAAGTTCTAGTGGTTTCTTTGTTGAGATAATGTCCTTTGATTTAAAAGAAGATTTATGCATTTTTCCTTGTTGACAAGCATCACAGAAGTGTTTGTGTTTGAATGAAATATCTGGCATTCCATTAACTAATTTGTGTTTTGAAATACGTGCAAGATTTTTAAAATTAGTGTGTTCAAAACGTTTGTGCCATAAAAGTGTTGTCCGATGAAGCCATCAAACAGTGATTGTGAGTGGCAATAAACATGCGTAGAATATAAATATTATTCGTACGCTTACCACGAAATAAAATGGATGACATATCAGAATTATAAATAATACAATCATGTTGTTCAAACACAATTTTAAAATTCTTATCACATAATTGACGGATAGAAAGTAAATTGTGTTTCAAACCATTAACCAGAAGTACGTCTTCAATGGTAGGTTGATCTGGATTTCCAACTGTTCCAATTCCAATAACATGTCCTTTGTTGGTGTCTCCAAAGGTTACTGTGCCTCCATCTTTCAATTGAACGGTGGAAAGTAAGTTAATGTTGTCAGTCATATGTTTAGAACATCCACTATCTAAGATCCATCTTTCCTTTTTGGGTACCTGAAAGATAAACATGAAACATTGGTAACCTTTGCTTTAGGGTCCTTGAGATTAGATCTTAGGAAGCCAAACCCAAGTAGAATTTGGCTTTCTTATATAATTGCACGAATGAACAATAGATTGCATATAATTGGAAATGAATAAATCTCTATCATATAAACAAAAATCCTTAGGAACCCATATACTTAGAGTATTAGATTTCCTAGGAGATGCATTCGAAATATTTCTAATGTTTGAAATATTTCTTTGTGAAGAAGAAATAATAGGATTCATTTTCTTCGTGTAAATGAATGCATGATTCTTCTTTTGTGGTTTAACAAATGGTGTTTTACCACAAAATGAACATGTGTTACAAGATTTGGATATATTCTTATTTGAATAGCTCAATCCTTGTTTATGATTTGCTGGATACTGAAATTGAAGCAAATCATTGAGATTAGTCTTACATTTGTTAAATTTATTAACATTAGCAGACATCTCATCGTATTTCATCATTAGTGATGAAACACTATTATCCATTTTCGGATCGACGTGCATGCAGTCCTTGGTTCTGATTTTTGAGAATTTCATTCTCTTTATTCAGACTCAAGATTTGAGAAGACAATATGTCTTTCTTAGTGTTAATTGCATCAGATGAAATGCATTTAGATGAAAGTCCTTGATGTTCAAGGATAAGAGCATCATTGCTTTGTTTCAAAGACTTGTGTTGTGCATTTAGTCTTTTGAAACAAATAAAAAGATCATTGAAAGCATATAATAATTCTTCATTATCAAAAGAACTTACATTGGTTTCATCACCTTATGCCGTGAAACACATATTGGCTTTTTCTTCATTATTGTTGTCTTCTTCATCAGAAGATGAATCCCAAGTTGCTGTGAAGGCTTTCTTCATCTGTCAAACCTTCTTTCTCTCTTGGAATTGTAATTTTTGTTGTTGAAAGTCTTGACCTTTGATTTGAGAAGATGACAATCCTTCTTGTAATGTCCTGGTTTATTACAATTGAAACAAAGAGAAGAATCAGTATTCTTAGATTTAAAATTTTTATGCTTACATTTTCTTAAGAACTTTCTGAAGTTCCTAGTGATTAGAGCAACATCTTCATCATCGTCTGTGTCTGAATCATCGGTATCTGATGATGCGTTGAAGGCAAGAGTTTTCTTCTTTGAATCTGCTTGTTCCTTGCGGTCTTGAAGTTGTACTTTGTAGGCCATCAAATTACCAACGAGGCTTTCAACAGTGAGTGTTGATAAGTCATTGGCTTCTTCTATTGCTGTGGTCTTTCTTTCCCATTCTGGTGTCAAGGCACGAAGGATCTTCTTGACTTGTTCTGTTTGAGTGTATGTCTTCCCAAGAGCAATTAGAGAGTTTGTGATATCTGTGAATCTAGTAACCATCTCTCCAATTGTCTCGTTGTCCTTCATTCTAAATAGTTCAAACCTGTGAACAAGAACATAAATTTTAGTTTCCTTAACTTTATTAGTACCTTCATGTGTTACCTGAAGTGTATGACATATGTCATATGTAGTTTTGGCCTGAGATACACGGTTGAACTCATTCTTGTCCATGGCGCAGAATAGTGCATTCATTGATTTGGAGTTGCAGGTTGCGGCGGATTTGTCATAGGTAGTCCATTGGGCATAAGGAGTTGTAGGCTTCTCGTATTGAATTTCCAACATGTTCCAAAGTTCGTAGTCGATGCTTTGAAGATAGATCGTCATCCTTGTCTTCCAATAAGAGTAGTTGGAACCGTTGAATAGTGGAGGCCTTGTGGTAGAGTGCCCTTCTGGAAATTACGATGAAGATGTTGAATTGTTCGTCAGATAGGTGTAGGCCATCTTGACTGTGCTCTGATACCAAATGTAGGATCTCCTGGCACACCAAATACACTAGAGGGAGGTGAATAGTGTATATCACGACGAAATTGCAAATTTAAAAGTTAATAAAAAGATGCAATAAAAATGCGGAAGTAAAGAAATACAATACAGTGATTGGCAATCGCAAACCTATAGATTTATCCTGGTTCGGATCCTTGTGATCCTACGTCCAATCCTCTACCACATAGAGATTTTCAATCCACTATAACACTTGCCCCATAAGTAACAACATAGAAAAATCGCAACACTCTCAGTGTTCCAAACTTTGTACAATCTATATACCAAGAGATTCAACTTACAAAATGGAAAATGAAAATAACACCTAAAGCCTTGATGAAGATTTCGAATGAAATTCAAGGAAGAGATGTAAATGAAAGATTCAAGGTTTCTAGATTTGAATGGAAGAAACAAACTTGAAAATTTCAGTTTTTAATTGATGAAAATAAATTTCAGAATTAATTTCAAACTGAAAACAATGGCAGAATTTCTGCAGAATTTCTCTCTTGGAAGAGATAGAAAATGATTTCTAGAGAGAGAATTTGTAAAAGAGATGTGTAAAAGAAGGAGGGGGTACTCATCTATTTATAGGATTGGATGGAAGTTATAGAAACTGATTTCCAACGGCTAGAAACCACCCCAAACGGATAGAAAAAATTCGGTTCTGAAAACTACAAAAAAAGGGCATTAGCTTGTCAGAAAAAAGTGATGGTCGACCAATTTTCAAACGACAAAATTTGACCGTTAAATTTTACAGACGTGGATCAGCCATGGAAAGGAGGATACCCATAAAATTTCAAGGTCTAATTCGAAAAGAAAAATATTAGTCTGCCAGCCAATTTCACCTGGTCGGCTAATTTTTTAAAGATGAGTTTTGAGAAACGGAAAAAGGCAGTATGTAGATAAAGGTTATAAGAGAACCTATGTATCTAAGATGAATCATCATAAAGCTTAAAACCTATAAAATAAAAATATTACATATATTACAACAAGCCGTAGATATGACTCCTTCTTGATATTGAGTAGACTTTGTGCAGATAGTTGTAATTTGGCGATTATGTCCATTTGCACATACTGAGAAGTCTTACGTCAGGATGTATATATGGAGTAGTCTAGTTTTCTGCAAAAGAAAGTTAGTAACAAATAATAATATTAAGTTTCTCACATCAAAATAATATGTGGTAGAAATATGGAATTATGAAATTCCAACATTAGGGTATACTAAGCAGATTCAATCCTAAGTATTAGATGATGTATCGTTATCCAAGTCTCGAGGGATTATAAACCATTATACACAACTATCGGTTCTACGGTCCATGCATGTAGTGGGTTCCTAAATGTCAACCTAGGTCAGTTTCAAGTACTCCTATCTTAGGGACTGTGAGGACGACCAAAGCTAGGGTATTACGAGGGGTTTAAGATAGGGGTTACGTACTATTCACATATCTAAGTCGACATCACGGAAACCAAACATAAAAGTTCGGAAAACAAATTTCAATTCGAGATTCTACGCATATAAAAATTCATTTTCGAAGAATTCTCGAGGCAAATGCAAGTATATACAAATGTATGCATGAAGATGCATGATGCATGATGCGAATGCAGATATTTTTGGATTGAGAGAGAAAAATAGAAAATTAGCGCGAAAGAGCTCCTCCCCCAAGCTAAACTAAGCGTTGTCCTCAACGCAAAGAAAACACAGAAAATCGACGTGAGGACAAATAAAATGAGGGGAAGGAGATCCAGGTGCATCTCCCCCAAGCTATACAAAAACGTGCCCAAAAATAATGCAAGTGTGTAATGCATGTGCTAAATGGCGAGGGAGTGCAGTGATGAGTGCTCCAGTCATGCTGAGCCACCGTCAGGTGGTAGCCGGGGTATATGGAGTGGGTGTAGTGGGTGGAACAGCAGGATCAGCTGAAAGCTCAGCTATTGTGTCAACGTGTGATTGGGATGGGGTGGTGTGAATGGGCTCAGACTTTATTGGTGGAGGTGGAGATGGAGATGGAGTGGTCCAGTCGTCCTCTGGGGATGAGGAGAGAATGGAGTGGGTGCAATTAATCTTACTAAGAATTCTGTGTTGCACCCTAGGACAAAGCACAATGACATTATGCATAGATTCATTGATGATCACTGCACGAAGAAAGATATTGAACTTAAATATATTCTCACTGATCATCATATAGCTGATTTTCTCACTAAGGTTCTCAAAAGTGATTCTTTCATTAAGTTGAGAAGCGACATTTGTATCATTAGTGAGAATGAGCTTAGTTGATTTTATTCATCATTTCTTCACACATTATATTGTTCATACTTATTTATTATTCGTTATTACTAATCCTCTTTAAAAATTTTGATCATGTCAAAAGGGGGAGAAATATGTAAGTGTGACTCAATGTCATTCTATATCAAAGGGAAGAAGAATGTGTGGTAATACATTTTTGGTGATATACATACCAAAAGGTGAGAACTAGTTATGATTTATTCTTTATATGTATGATACATTGTTGCACACTCAAATTGTGGTACTTTGATTAAAAATTATGATACATATGCTTTGTAGTACTTATCTTTAACTAGCACTAATGGATGGGGTAACTTCTTCATAGCAATCATGCATTTGTTTAAGGAGAGTAAGTGTCTTAACTTTTGTAATTTCATAATTTTTATCAATTTGTTTGCCATCATAAAAAAGGAGAAGATTGTTGGTTATTGCAACACCCCTAAGTTCATTTTGACGATTAAGCAAACAATTGGTGTTACTAATTATGTTTTAAGTTAATTCATGAATGTAGGCCTTAAAGTCAACAATGGTCAACTCAAGCTTGAAGATTAACGAAGAAATTGAACGAAAGCATGATGATGAGTCAAGGGACTTAGAGCTCACATTGGAGATCATTAGCTCAAGCCAAAGACTCAAAGAGGGCAAAATTTCAAAGACAATGAACTCAAGCTCAAAGGAATGCATCAAGATCACTAGATTGAGTGAGTGACGTATTTTGTTTTAATTCTTGTCTTAGAATGTTAAAGTCAGTAGACGAAGCTTGCAAACGCATATCAAACTTTGTTTTAATCCGCTCAAATGTTTTAGAAATGTTTTAAAATAATTTTGAAGTAATTTCATGAAGTTTTGATAGCTCAAAATCCATATATCAGAATTAGGGTCGACTATTTTTTGATAAGAGTCGATTGTTTAGAATGGGATAACAGCTTTGCTATCTGGACCGCAAAGTAGTCGACCATAATTATGCCTGGAGTCGACTGCATCTTTGTAGGGATTTGACTACCGACAATACGGGAGTGGACTACTGCTTGGAAAATACATCCCCGACTTTTGCGGGGAGCTATATTTTTTTTCGATACAAGGGCTTTTTCGTCCACGATTTTCAATAGGATTTTATTTAAGGGATTTGACCGAGAAATTTTGGCACATCAATTGCTTAATATTCTGAGTTTTATAAGCTTTAATTTCATTTTCAAGCTCTCAAGAATTTCTCAGCTCTGAAATTTCGAATTTTGATTTCAAAGCCTTTAAGCACTTTGGGCTTTTGATCAAGAATCTCCTCAAGCTACATCTTGAATTTTTGAGGTTCCAATTTAAGTTTTAAACTGATCTCTCAAAGTTCTAATCTTCATTTCTTTTGAGATCAAAAGTATTATATAGCCATTAACTATCTACACCAAAGCTTCATCCATTGGTTATAGGGAAGTGTAAGAGAAACATTCATCTTCAAGAATGGGTTGTGATACCACAAGAATGGTGGTAAGTTGGTTATTGCTTTAGTTTGGTTTGGGTCATTGTAAAATCTTCTTTGGAGAGGAGGTAGTGTTGAGTTGATGTATTGGAAGCCTTAGTAAGTGAAGCTAGGCAATTGTAGTTGGAAGCCCACTTTTGTGAGGCATTTGCTCTCTTGATTAAGAGAGTTGGATAGTGGAAAATCCTAGAACCAGAATAATCCTGTTGTGTTTAGATTGTTGTGTATCCTTCATTATTACTTGCAAATTGTGATTTATATTCCTTTATGCACCACTCTTTATTTCATTGCAAGTATTAGATTGTGTTGATTAAGTTCGTGAGGATGTAACACACTCAAGATACTTAGGCTAAATTAGAGGATGTATATTTATAATTGCGCTTAAATTTTTAGAAACATTAATCACCCCATAGTGTTTAGCTTGCTATATATAGGATCCAACAAGGCCAAGACCTGAAGTTTTCTTGATGTCATAAGAGACATGAAGGAGGAAAAACATTGTTTTATTTATGTCTCATTAAAGAGATTTATGCTGTGTACTTTTAGGGTTTTTAGGATCTCTAAATTAAGGACTCTAGGCTTTTGTACTTTAGATATTTTTCAGATTTATGGTATCTTCGCCAACTTTTAGAGATTATTGCAATTTGGATATTCATGCTAGCATTGTATGTGACTCGGATAATTTGGCATTGTTTGTCAATTGTAGAATTCATCAAATTTGCATTAAATTTTTTAATTTGCCTAGAATCTAAATTAATTAACCAAATATCTTCTTTTTAAAAAAAATTAGAAATTAGAATGTTAAGAGAAAATACAAGACATTTTTAGAAGATGTCAAAATGTCAAAATTGTTATGAGAGTGCCGGCTACTGAACCTGTAGCCCTCTATTTATAGAAAACAATTACATAATGGGTGGATATCCCAAACCCTATTGGGCTCCACTTGGGCCTACAAAAGCCAGTTCATAACACTTCCCCTTATCCATCCATTGTTGTAAGCTAGGTATATGAATGCTTCGGGATTCTTAGAGCTTATCAGGTCATGAGGGTATAGATACTTCTGGATCATAAGTTAGGGGGTCTTGACTCGTTAAAACCTTTGGCTATGGAAAACCCAGTGGAAAAAACCAATAGCTAAGGGAAAAGAGCGCAAGTCTCCTTGACTTCCCCTGATCGGTGGATATTACCAGGAGTGGATGCTACTGGATCCAGAGTTGATGTGGTTGCCTCGTTAAAACTTTTGGCTATGGAAAACCTGGTGGAAAAACCCAATAGCTAAGGGAAAAGAGTACAACATAACATTAACTCCCCCCTATTGTGTACAAGCTTCAGGCTTGTAAGTCTTTTAACTGTCTCATCCCAAATCCTATTACAAGTTTTCTATAGGTATAATGAGGTAGCGCTTTAGTAAATATATCTGCCAGGTTGTTGCTGAAGGGTTTTGGGGAACCCTTAAGGCACAAAAACTCTATTCATGTCCTAAGTCGGACAGAACATAGACATAAAAAATGCAGTGGAAAGATTTGTTAATCTAATTAACATGCAGTTAAACAATTTAACTTAGCCCTAAGGTACAAGACCCTTAGCCAAGATCTATGCCAACTCGGGATGGATCTGACCATCCCAAGAAGGATCTAACCTACTGCGATTAAATTAAACTAATGCTAATAAAACACATACCTGGAATCTCAACCCTGTGGCAGGCGAGATGTTCCGCACCGTCTTCCGATCCGCTCCCCGTCTCACGCCGAGCTGCTCCTTGAACCGCTCCCCAAACCGCTCCTCGAACCGCTCCACATCCCGAGGCGATCAATCCTCGTGTCGCCGAGCCAACCACGCGCGGAAGAAAGTTTCACGTGAGTGAAACCTTCGCCAAGATTTCGGATCCGAATCCGAACTCCTTTGTGGCTTTGCTAGAACCCTCAGGAGTAAGGCAGAAATATAAGAGGAGGAGAAATATTAATTTAAGCCTAGATCCGAGTGTGATCCAACTTTTACGAGAGCCGCTTAGATCTAGAGCTTGGGACCAATTTTGAAGAGGAGAGCAGACCCCTATTTATATAGGCGACTGACTGCTCCCCTTTACTCAAAATCCGATGTGGGACTAAATTTGGAGTTAATTAATTCACTTTAGTTTTTCCTTTCACAAAGGCTAAACTTCCGTGAATTTTAACTCCCTCACCGTTGAGCTTCAGGATTGATACAACCTATCAATTCGAAGGGCGTTCAACGGTGAACGCATAGGAAAAAATGGCTCGTCAATCCGAGTCCGTTTGACCCTCCAAACATCGCTTTAAAGTATGCCAAAACCCCCACCCAAAAGCACAACCTAGTCACCGCAAAAAGCACGCAGCCCTAGGGCTGCGTGCGGGCCCACATGGGCGCTGGGCCTGTTTAGCAAATGCCCGGCCATTTGGCCGGGCCTACTAAATGCTACTGGGCCCCCTTTTTTCTGATTTAATCAGCCACTTGGGCTGATGTCAACATGGCTTTGGGGTTCTCCTTGTTTTGGCCATAACTCTTGTGTTTGGCGTCTGATTTGGACGCCGTTCGAACCTGGGTTTAGACATGGACATTCCCGTCTTACCCGTGAACTTTTTCTTGCGTTTATATCATTAAATATGGTCTTAAACTATTTAATACACTTTTAATCTCTTTTGCATCATATGCAAATTAGTCCCTATCTAGGCTTAAATTTATCATTTGCATCAAATACAAATGATCCGAGGGCACATTCTGCTACAGTTGCAAGACTGGATCTTCTGGATGTCTATCTGTCTGTCTTCTTGTAGTTCATGCGTCCAGAAAAGCTTGGAAAAAATGTGCTTCGTCATGTCACCTTTGATGTAGCCACCTCGTAGTTGAGCTATGCAGGCTGTATTGTCTTCGTACATGGTGGTTGGTTCAAGGTCGCACCTCTTCAGGCCGGTCGTCACCAGGATGTGGTGAATGACTGAACGTAGCCAAAAACACTCTATGCTAGGTTCATGGATCGTAATGAGTTCGGAGTGGTTGGATGGGGTTGCTATCGAGGTCTATTTCATTTATCTCCATGATATGGCTGTTCCACCGTATGTGAATACGAAACCAGTCTGGGATTTTGCAGTGTGAGGATCAGATCTGTATCCTGCATATGCAAAACCAAGTTGGAGGATACGCCTTTCTGGTAGTATAGTCCCAGGTCGACTGACCCTTGGAGGTAAAGCAGAAGGTGCTTCACTCCATTCCAGTGGTGCTTTGTGGGCTCTGAACTGTATCTGGCTAGTAGGTTAACTGCGAACGCTATATCGGGACGCGTGCAGTTTACCAGATAGAGGAGTGCTCCAATGGCCCTTAGATAAGGTACTTCAGGACCAAGTGTTTCATACCCCTCTTCCAGCGGACGGAAGGGATCTTTATCAACATCCAATGATCTGACGACCATTGGTGTACTCAGCGGGTGACATTTGTGTAGGGATCGTCTTACCCTTGCAATACTAACAACACACACTAGAGGGGGGGTGAATAGTGTAATGGCAATAAAATTGTCCAATTAAAATTTAACTTACAAATGCGGAATTATAAATGCAAGAGGAATTAAAAGGCACAATCAATCCAAACGCAAACACAAAGTTTTACCCTGGTTCCCCAAACTTGGGTACATCCAACCACACCAATATTCACTATATTCCCACGGAGAGAAGTGAATACAAATCTCACAAGGAGATACCCCACAAAGAGGATTTATGCCCTACACAAGGACCCAACCAATCCTACACGAGGATCAAGACTCCCACACAGAGAATCACTAACTCCCACTCAGAGAATTAGGGTTAGCCCTACACTAGGACACTAGAACTCCAACAAAGAGAGTTAATTCCCACAAAGAGAATTCCCTAGTCCTACAAAGAGACAACCTCCCACAAAGAGAGAAACTCCCACAAAGAGACTATCCTAATCCCACAAAGAGAAATAGGAAAACAAATTACACCAAGTAAAGTAAATACTCTTACCTATGCCTTGAGATGCTTACACATGAATGAATGCAAGGCATGGAAGAGGATCTCCAAGTGTTGGAATATGCTTGAGAGCACTTGGATGATTTCCCTTGAGCTGGACTTCAATGCATGAAGAGAGATGAGTGCTCAATTGAGGGAAAAGAGGGAGCTTGAGAGTTGCTTATTGATCTTTTGAGATTTTCTATAGAGTCAAGAGTTATCAAGAGTTGTCAAGAGTTCTCAAGTGATGGCAGCACACTCCAATATATATGAACCCCATATCAAGCCCCAAAACCCAAGGAAACAGCCAAAGAAAGAATTCTGCAACTGCTAGAAACTGGGTGAAAACGACATGAGCAGTCGACTGTTGATCAAAAGACAGTCGAATGATCAACGTCTAGAAAATATCCAACGGCTATAATCTGAGCCAGGACAGTCGACTGATGAAGTCAATACAGTCGACTGACAAACAGGACAGGCGCCTGTTAAACCTTCAGCAGACGACTGCTGCAGGGGATGGAACGAAACAGAGAGCTGCACTCTTTCTCCAATTCTTCGCGCAGGTGACTGATGTTAATACTACAGTCGACTGTCAAATAGTCAGGCGACTGCATATTCTACATCAGTCGACTACTGTATAATATGGAGAGAAGACAGAAAGATGCAGTGATTGCACTTACGCTAGACAGGCGACTGTTGGCCAATTCCCAGGCGACTGTAAGTATACAGGCGACTGTAAACTGATCGATAGACGACTGTGCGTAAAGCTCAAGTTTGAGTCAATTGAAATGTTGACTTGAGCTGTGCAAATCAGGCGACTGTAGAAGGATCTACAGACGACTGGAAATCACCCAGTCGACTGTGTTTCCCTCAACAGGCGACTGAAGGAAAGCCAGAGACTCCAAATGAGTCTTTGGACAGAGTGAACCTATTAGGTTGGATTCTATGATAATCCTAAGGTTCACTAAGATGGTTAAATGCATATGCATGATAAGTAAACCATCTAATAAGACATTACAATAACCTAGACTCAAAAGAGAGAGAAAGCAATAAAGTAAGTTACATGGATTACAATGCTTCTCAAAGAGTCTAAGTCTTCAATCTCGATGCCTTGATTGCTCTCCACCATCTCCAAGCTTTGTCACTCCTTGAGTTCAAACTTTGGCCCTTCTTCACATGATGTCCATCCTTACACCAAGTGATTAGTCGCCAAGAAAGATATCCTTGAAATAAACTGAGAGACTAAAACATGTGATTCATTAGCAACAACATAATGTTGTGATCATCATCAAAATAAGATTGGTATGAAACACCAATACTCAACAATCTCCCCCTTTTTGATGATGACACACATTATGTAAATCATAAAGAATTAAAGCACAATGCTAATGATCTCCCCCTACTTATATGCACCAATTATATAATGAGCTACACAAAGGTAAATACTCATAATACCAATAAAAACATGGTGACATATAATAGGCATGGATTACATAAACCAATTGCAAAGTATAAAAGCATGCAAACATGAATGGTTTATCTAATCCCATATATCTCTTCCTATAGAGATATCTCTCCCCATATGCATATGTATATATCTCTCCCCCTATAGATATGATCACATAATGCATATATCTCTCCCCCTTGACATCGTCAAAAAGGTGGACACCAAATATATCCCCCTTTGTCATCTTAACCAAGATGAGACAATATGCAATACAAGAAAGATATGTATGATACCAAATTTAGAAATTTAGTGGGTATCAATTCACTATCCCATGCTCCCCCTAGATCATAGAAATGGTCAACTTTTGACTTCTAGGATCTAATACCAATTAAAATTAATGGAGCCATGGGCCTAAAAGTGCATCAAAGCAAAAAATATGGAAAAATCAAGCTTCAAAGATACACACGGATATTGCCAGAAACAATGAAACATGAAACATGTTGGCAATAAACAAGAGGTTTGGTTTGAGACCCAAAATAACCAAATGTAAATAATGATCTCAAATAACCTCCGAAATGAGAGTTAAAATATGTCTTAAAATAATTTAAACATATAATATATTAACTCCCCCATTGACATACACATGGATCAAAAATGCATGCATGTCAATAAACCCCAAGGTTCCCATTTTCATGAAAAATACATATAATAGAAAGTATTTTCAAAAACATGAAACAAACACACAATCAATAGGTATGCAAAAATATAGCATTAAGCACAATACCCATGCAATATGCAAATGTGTGAGGAACCTAAACATTAGGCAACCAAACCCAAGAGGAGTTTGATTTCCTAATGTAATCACATGAGGTGATCATATCCATAACTAGAGAGTTGATGTAACTATCCCTCTCTTGCACACTAACCTTAGTGGGAATCCATAATCTCAAGGAATTCCTAGGCAAGGGTTTTGCCTTTGTAAGAGGGGGGATGTGGCATGCTTAAGTGTAGAAACAAATTTCTTGGCATGCAAAGAATGAGGATTTTGCTTCTTAGCAAAAAATAAAGATGTTTCATTCTTCCTCATCACCTTGTGATCTACATGCTTCTTGTTGGTGTTCTTGTTGTTCAAGAAATCATGGTGATTCTTCTTAGGTGCTTTAGCAATATTTCTTGTATTTGCACCATAAGAGGAATTAGAGATGGGTTTGGGAACAACATTTTGAATATAACCCAAACCTCCTCTATGATTTGCTAGATGTTGTTTTTCCAACAAATCGTGGAGTGAATCCCTAGAATACACAAAGCTTATGAGTTTACGTGATTCCTATTCACATTTCAACGTAAGTTGTTGAATGTGAGCATCTAAGCTAAGGTTTTGAGCGACAAGTTTTTTATTTGTAAGGCTCAATTCCTTAACTTGAGAGAGAAGTGTCTCTCTCTCACAAGTGTCATACATATGCCTTTCATCATGAATTACACTAAATGATTCTAAATTATGCACCCTACTCATAGCATTATCAAGTTTAGCTTTCATTTTCTCATATGAGTCAAGCACTTACTTTCCAAATTGGAGGCCACATTTAGGCGGTATTCAAGCTCCTCATAGGATGGCTTTTCCTCCTCGGCTTCCTCATCACTTTCCTCCTCGCTTGAGCTTGACGAAGACTCTTCCCCATTAGCCATGAAGCAACTTTCTTCTTTGGAGTTGAGCCATGTCTCTATCTCTTCATCGCTTGAGTTAGATGAAGTTGATGAAGAAGCATCAAAGGCAACGAAACACCTTTGATCGTGCTCCTTGTCATCATCTTCTTCATCATTAGATGTGTCCCCATCGGAATCATCAAATGTGCCGATAAGTCCTTCTTTTGGTTCTTGACCTCGGACTTGGCTTTCCAATGTTTCTTCCCTTTACCCTTATAGGTATCTATGTTGGGTTTGGAAGGGCATTCGGTAGCCACATGACCTATTCCACTGCAGTTGAAACAAACCAACTTGTTAGACTGTGAGACAAACTTTGATGAAGACATACCTTGATTATCCTTGAGTAATGCCTTGAAATTCTTGAATTGCTTGGCAAGCTCGATGTAGTCATCGTCGCTAAGATCTTCTTCATCTTCACTTGGAGCTTCTTGTTGGAACTTCTTTTTCCACTTGAAAGACTCCTTCTCACCATGAAGAGCAACGCCATTTTTCTTCTCGGGCTTGGTTGACTGAATCTCTTCCTTCTTTTGAAGTAACACTTCATAAGAGATCTCCAATGTATGCCAAATACTATTGGCCGGTTTGCACATGGAGATGCGATCGAACTCATCCGGAGTGAGGGCGCAATGGAGAACACACATATCCCTAGCATTGACTTTGATCAAGTCCTTCTCCGCTTTAGTTCTCAAGGCCACGGGTGAAGTAGGCTCCTCGAAAGGTGACTCCGTTATGTCCCAAAGGTCGTGACCCTTCATGTAGACCATCATCCTGATCTTCCAACTCGGGTAGTTGGTTCCGTTGAAGAGCGGGGGTCGGACGGTTGAAAGACCTTCTTCATGAGGCGCAGATGTAGCGTTGAATGCCATCGTTGCATTATACTATAACCTCGCTCTGATACCAATTATAGGGATCGTCTTACCCTTGCAATACTAACAACACACACTAGAGGGGAGGTGAATAGTGTAATGGCAATAAAATTGTCCAATTAAAATTTAACTTGCAAATGCGGAATTATAAATGCAAGAGGAATTAAAAGGCACAATCAATCCAAATGCAAACACACAGTTTTACCCTGGTTCCCCAAACTTGGGTATATCCAGCCACACCAATATTCACTATATTCCCACACAGAGAAGTGAATACAAATCTCACAAGGAGATACTCCACAAAGAGGATTTATGCCCTACACAAGGACCCAACCAATCCTACACGAGGATCAAGACTTCCACACATAGAATCACTAACTCCCACTCAGAGAATTAGGGTTAGCCCTACACTAGGACACTATGATCACTCCATATTTTACACCTTTTTTCTGCATATCTGCATACCGTTTTGATCGCCCATATCACGCTTTTCACGATTATTCGACAATATTGCGATGCTTTTCACTATTTCTTGTTTTTGTCGTATTTCAGGATATATGGAGCGATTTTGATCGATTGTGAGATCAAGAGGATTTGCGCCCACTCCGGAGAGTCAACCATGGCCCTTTTGAGGGTTATTCTGCAATGGAAGAGGAGTTGAAGAAGAAAGAACGCCGTAGGAGCGACGGGGGAGCGAAAAGATGAAGATTGGGCATTTTCAGCATGCCACTCGGCCGAGTGAAGGAGTCACTCGGCCGAGCATTGAGACCCCACTCGGCCGGCCAGATCGGACACGCAACTGAGATGTATCAGCGTGCACTCGGCCGAGCATCGCACGCCGACTCGGCCGAGTGCGGAGACTCCGTCCGCCCGAGTGGCACCCAGACGACGGCAAGCCAAAATGTCCAACTTACTGTAATCCGTCAGTCTGCCCCAGAAGCCCGACTCGGCCGAGTGACGAAAGCCGTCTGCCCGAGTACCAAATGCCCCTCGGCCGAGTGACATTTGCCACTCGACCGAGTGATGCCGAGGACATGCAGCGCCCAGATTTTCAGACAGCCTCTCACTCTTTTGAAATCTGCTATCATTCCAGCAATCAAAGTATTTTTCTCATATTTTTTATGGATAGTAGACTTCATGACGGTTCCAACGCCGTCAATAACGCGCAAATCGGAGGTCGGATGAAATCTGGGGAATTTCTGCAAGTTGATGCTGCAGTGCTGGAATTTGCATGTCAGTGTCACTCGGCCGGGTCACATATTCCACTCGGCCGAGTGCGGCCTGGGCCCAGATTTTAAGTTGCGGTTTGGGCTGTTTTTGGGCACGAATTTGAGGGGTTTTTTAGGGTTTCTTGCTAGGGTTTTCGGGGAGTATTTAAGGGGTTTGTAGCCACCATTAGAGGGGATCCCCATTATGTTTTCTTAGCCCCCATATGTTTTTCTTAGGATTATTTTAGAGGTTAGGCCATGCCCTAGGCCCCCTCTTGGATCAAAAGGCTTGTATTTGGATTGGAATTCTTCATCAAAGCTAAGTATTTCTATTCTTATTATTTGAATCTTTGTCTTTCTATCTTTTTGTATGCAAGCAATGATTTCTATTGATTCTCATATCCTTATTGCTATGCTAGAGTAGATTTGTTGTTTTAGGGTTTGGGGATGAACCATATGGATCTAATTTCATATTTGTGAAGAATGAATTCTAAATTGCTAGAATTGCTAGGAGGTTAGGTTGTGATTGATTTCCTACGGATAGCTAGGGATTTCCATCGATTTGGGATTTGCAAGAGATTGGATTCTAATCGATGGGAAGGCCTAAATATTCGATTTAGGTTTACAATTGGGTTTCTCTAGATTTGGTTTGCAAGAGATTGGACCAAAGCTAGGATTTTTAATAGTAAATCTATACACATATTCGTTTGCAAGAGATTGGACGAATACGAACTATCACAACCTAGATCGTAACTCGAGTTTGCACGAGAGTGGGCTCGAGGGGCGATTGAACGATGATGTCGATCCTCATGCTAGTGGCTTAGGTTAGGGTTTGCAAGAGATTGGGCCATAACCTAGGTTTGTTATAGACCGGCAATAGCGCGAGAGCGTGAGCTTGGTTCCACATTAAGTTGCGACTAGTTCACCTCAACGCAAGTCTAGTAATATTGAGATTCACTATTTACGATGATGTATGACGATCCGTAGTGGGGATTCCCTAGCCCTAGACGCCTTTATTTGATTTTATATCCCTATACTTTGCCTGACGATTGTGACAGGATCGCCGCAAGGCAAATTCCCTCTTTTATTATATTGTATTTGAATCGATATTTGACCGATTTCTTTATCATCGACACCGACATCCATCACCATTTCCATTATATCATTCCATAACCATCTCCACCAATAAAACCATCATAGTCAAACCAACCTAGGACAGATTGGAGCCAACACCACCTCCTCGTGTTCGATACCCGCTCGCCACTACGCCGTGCGCTTGCGGTAAAACTACAATCGTTCTCCGGGACGTGTATCCGGGGCGCGACCAAGTTTTTGGCACCGTTGCCGGGGAGGTGTTTCCCGTTGGGTGCCAATTTGTCACAATTAGGTTGATTAGACTACGAAAAAAAAATAAATAAATAAAAAGGAAATTTTCACCCCTGCCACCATTATTATCATTTCTATATTCTTTTGTGCCACTGATATCTTTTCTCCAGGTATTTATCTTTGTTGATCAGGTGCTATGGATTATACTACGTGGACCACAGATTTTGATCAGAATGCTCAGACGGGAGATTACTATTTTGATCAGAGTGCTCAGATGGGAGAATACTATTATGATCAGAGTGCTCAGATGGGAGATTACTATTTTGATCAGAGTGCTCAGATGGGAGAATACTATTATGATCAGAGTGCTCAGATGGGCGAATACCTTTTTGAGGAGATGCACTGGCCCGAGCTTGATGAGAGACAAAGGATCTTTTTTGATGAGATGCATGCACACCAGGTTGAAGTGCAAGCCGGGCTTGAAAAGGGTAACCTTCTATTGGAACGGGTGAAGAGGCAACTTGAAATGAATATGCTCATGCTTAAGGTTGAAGGGATTTCCAAAGATATCAGTTCTGCTTCTTCATTTTATGTGCAAGAAGCATCGCCAGACTTACTACCAGAGCCAGAATGTGCCGTCGTCGATCCCACTTCCTACGATACATCTATTGCATATGAAGAGTGGATGGACGAAGAGGCAGTGAAGGAAGCAGAAACTGAGTCATATGCGCAGCCAGAGGAGGACGCATTTCAGAGATTATTGGAGGGTCTCTTGGAGTCAGTGAGGTTCACCGGTTCAGAGAGCATTATGGCAGGTGATGCATTTGAGCTACGATTTGCAGATTTTGTTATGAACCGTGTTTCAGCTGCAGGAACAATTGAGGAGGACATCCATGTCAGACTTGAGGGGGATAGACTATATTTTCGGATTTCTTGTGGGCATTCCCCTCCACATGATACATCCCCACAAGCTGACACACATGAGCAGCCAGCATCACCATCCCAGGGAGAGCCTACATTGATAGTTGATGAGAAGGCAAATGAGCACACTATCGAGCCAGAGCATGCTTTTGAGGAGGCCTTACACACAGAGCCAGAGCTTATCACCGAGGAGGTCATGCATCGGGACGAGGACACAGCCATTCATGAGGATCCCGAGCACTATCCTCCTCCATTAGAGCTTCCGCAGCCACCTCATCCTCCCACTGACGCAGAGGACTACCCCACAGAGCTTATGGCTCCCCTTCAGGATTCATGTACATACGATCAAGAGGTACGATGGGACGTATATGTGGAGGAGAGCGAGGAGTTAGCACCCATGGACACATATGAATATGATCAAGGGGTGCACTGGGATGAGTCCGACGATGATGAGGAGCATATTGATGGGGTCCACACCTATGATCTAGATTTACCTGAGCAGCATAGAGAAGACACCGTGGAGACAGCTATCACGGCACGTGAGGATATTGGATTATTTCCAGGGAAGTATCGTCCACCACTATTTATTTCATATATTTCTATTGACGATCCTCTTTGGAATACTTTTATTATGAGGGTGAAATTTTTGCAGCGAACTGATGCATCCTATTCTCTGCAGGGTACAGGTGGAGTCCTTGTGGGAATGCTGGAGGATGCATTGCTGGAGTTCGTTGGAGTCCGTGGACATACGCGCCTTGCGGAGCCACGGAAGGAGCAGTTGGAGCAGTTGCCTGCACCGACAAAGATACTGGATCCGCCTTTTGCTATAGGTGATATCAATCCAGTAGTGTAAAAATTTTATGCTTTCAATAAACCCGAATCCTCTCGACAGCGAGAGGACCGTATAGATTTGCTTGAATAAATATCATCTCATATGACGGCAACAAAAATTTTTTTACACCCCAAACCCATTATATATTAATTGCCCACTTTATATTTTGATGTGTCACATCCTTTTTGCTCACCACCCACCGAGCATTTCTTTCAAGTGAAACCTTACTTTCTTATTTGTTTGACTTGATATCGCTTAGCGAAGCCGTGATATTTTTGATCGAGTCATTTGAATAAGATTGTTTGGTATAAGCTTGGGGGAAAGCGCTCTCATGCATCATTGTATGTGCATGTTGTTGCATTAGGATTTCATGTCATTCATTTCATCATTTTTCATTCACCCCCTTATTATTATCGTTGTTCCTCATATTCTTCCACTATGATCACATTGAGGACAATGTGAAGTTTAAGCTTGGGGGAGTGCATTTCCATGCCATTTAGATGCATTAGTTGCATTTTTACCTTATTTTTAGGTTTTTTGTTGGAATTTTTCAAAATTTTGCATCATCTTTTTGAATTTTCCATCTTATTTTCCTTTTATGTGTGTTCATGCATCATATTGTGTGCTTGATTTTTCTCTTCTTTCCTCTCTTTTATTTTATTTTCTTCATTTTCTTTTCCTTCTTTTCCTTCTTTTGCTAGATTTATTCCTTATGATGATATCTCTTATTGCTTTAGCAACCATCACGATGCTTATTATTCATTGCCATGCTACTTCGAGTATTTCATTATCCTGCTATCCATGTGCTTGCTTATATATTCTTTTGATGATTTCTCTATATGAATGCATGATATTAGTTGAAACTGAATGTATGAATTAGCATTTAGTATGCTTTTGTTGGAAGTGCACCAAGATTCACGCATCAATTGTATAACGGGAGCATCTGCCTTATCATCTTATTCACCTTCTGTTGCATGCTTGATATGAAAGTACTCTTTACCGCTTGACTTCACTTTTTATTGAGATGATTGAGAATATCCATGCTTACATATGAGTTTTAGTTGACGTATTATTTTATTGAACCGTTCGTGCACATCTTAGAGTGAACCGAGTGTTACATTATTTCTTTCTCCACATATATCTTTTTATTCTCTACATGTCACTTGAGTTCACCTCCTAAAGCTACTTATATCGCATCTATTTCCCAAAAACCCCTACAAAAGAAAAGTTAGCTCCAAAAAGTCCAAAAAGCCAAAAAGGAGCCAAAAGCCAAAAATACAAATCATATAGCTCCTACAAAAATCCAAAAAGAAAAAAATGAGAAACAAAAAGTTCAAAAAGAAAAAAAAAGAAAAATACATTTCTCTATCTCATTATTGGAGCCACAAAATACTTGGGAAAACCAAGGCAAAAATCCCATTTTCCACTATCATATTCCTTTAGATGTGATGCCTCAAGCTAAGCTTGGGGGGGGGGGGGTGAATTCATTTGACCATATGAGTGAGTGCGACATTAGAGTGGAGAGGTGCACGAATGGGGAAGTTTGATAATGCTGAAACTTAGCAAAATACCTTAGTTATGGAAATTTCTTATGAATCGATATAAATACGTGAATGCCATGATTTATTCCATTCTCTATTGCATGCTTGGTGTGATTCTTATATGCTTCATTTATAACTTTTGATTGAAAAGTGCATTGCCAACATTTGTATATTAAATCCTATGAAATGCGTGACGTGGATATGAATTGATTGTATGAATTTAGAGAATCCCTTTTGTTGTTCTTAAAAACTTGCAAGAACCATGTTTATGTAAGATTTGAAATCCTTATAGCACGTTATTTGTATTTTCCAAGTCATCGTGATGTGTAGCTTATGGCTTGAGATCTGAGAGTATAATCTAGCGACCCCTTCCACTTCGTATTCTTTTATTTCATTTCCCTTATTTTTCATCTCCCGAGTTCGTCTTTTTTGCTTATCTTCCTCGAGGACGAGTAAGAGGTAAGCTTGGGGGATTTTGATCACTCCATATTTTACACCTTTTTTCTGCATATCTGCATACCGTTTTGATCGCCCATATCACGCTTTTCACGATTATTCGACAATATTGCGATGCTTTTCACTATTTCTTGTTTTTGTCGTATTTCAGGATATATGGAGCGATTTTGATCGATTGTGAGATCAAGAGGATTTGCGCCCACTCCGGAGAGTCAACCATGGCCCTTTTGAGGGTTATTCTGCAATGGAAGAGGAGTGGAAGAAGAAAGAACGCCGTAGGAGCGACGGGGGAGCGAAAAGATGAAGATTGGGCATTTTCAGCATGCCACTCGGCCGAGTGAAGGAGTCACTCGGCCGAGCATTGAGACCCCACTCGGCCGGCCAGATCGGACACGCAACTGAGATGTATCAGCGTGCACTCGGCCGAGCATCGCACGCCGACTCGGCCGAGTGCGGAGACTCCGTCCGCCCGAGTGGCACCCAGACGACGGCAAGCCAAAATGTCCAACTTACTGTAATCCGTCAGTCTGCCCCAGAAGCCCGACTCGGCCGAGTGACGAAAGCCGTCTGCCCGAGTACCAAATGCCCCTCGGCCGAGTGACATTTGCCACTCGACCGAGTGATGCCGAGGACATGCAGCGCCCAGATTTTCAGACAGCCTCTCACTCTTTTGAAATCTGCTATCATTCCAGCAATCAAAGTATTTTTCTCATATTTTTTATGGATAGTAGACTTCATGACGGTTCCAACGCCGTCAATAACGCGCAAATCGGAGGTCGGATGAAATCTGGGGAATTTCTGCAAGTTGATGCTGCAGTGCTGGAATTTGCATGTCAGTGTCACTCGGCCGGGTCACATATTCCACTCGGCCGAGTGCGGCCTGGGCCCAGATTTTAAGTTGCGGTTTGGGCTGTTTTTGGGCACGAATTTGAGGGGTTTTCTAGGGTTTCTTGCTAGGGTTTTCGGGGAGTATTTAAGGGGTTTGTAGCCACCATTAGAGGGGATCCCCATTATGTTTTCTTAGCCCCCATATGTTTTTCTTAGGATTATTTTAGAGGTTAGGCCATGCCCTAGGCCCCCTCTTGGATCAAAAGGCTTGTATTTGGATTGGAATTCTTCATCAAAGCTAAGTATTTCTATTCTTATTATTTGAATCTTTGTCTTTCTATCTTTTTGTATGCAAGCAATGATTTCTATTGATTCTCATATCCTTATTGCTATGCTAGAGTAGATTTGTTGTTTTAGGGTTTGGGGATGAACCATATGGATCTAATTTCATATTTGTGAAGAATGAATTCTAAATTGCTAGAATTGCTAGGAGGTTAGGTTGTGATTGATTTCCTACGGATAGCTAGGGATTTCCATCGATTTGGGATTTGCAAGAGATTGGATTCTAATCGATGGGAAGGCCTAAATATTCGATTTAGGTTTACAATTGGGTTTCTCTAGATTTGGTTTGCAAGAGATTGGACCAAAGCTAGGATTTTTAATAGTAAATCTATACACATATTCGTTTGCAAGAGATTGGACGAATACGAACTATCACAACCTAGATCGTAACTCGAGTTTGCACGAGAGTGGGCTCGAGGGGCGATTGAACGATGATGTCGATCCTCATGCTAGTGGCTTAGGTTAGGGTTTGCAAGAGATTGGGCCATAACCTAGGTTTGTTATAGACCGGCAATAGCGCGAGAGCGTGAGCTTGGTTCCACATTAAGTTGCGACTAGTTCACCTCAACGCAAGTCTAGTAATATTGAGATTCACTATTTACGATGATGTATGACGATCCGTAGTGGGGATTCCCTAGCCCTAGACGCCTTTATTTGATTTTATATCCCTATACTTTGCCTGACGATTGTGACAGGATCGCCGCAAGGCAAATTCCCTCTTTTATTATATTGTATTTGAATCGATATTTGACCGATTTCTTTATCATCGACACCGACATCCATCACCATTTCCATTATATCATTCCATAACCATCTCCACCAATATAACATTCGTAGTCAAACCAACCTAGGATAGATTGGAGCACAACACCACCTCCTCGTGTTCGATACCCGCTCGCCACTCTGCCGTGCGCTTGCGGTAAAACTACAAACCGTCGCCTCGGGACGTGTATCCGGGGCGCGACCAGGGTCTGAGGGTCCTCTGGCTGCCGATGAGTGGATTCGAAACATTGAGGATAACCTGGCGATGGCGAAGATTAACCCGGCTGGATGGGTTGATTTGGCTAAGAGGCAGCTGAAGGATAATACCAGAAACTGGTGGGATGCTGAAGAGAAGATGCTGGTGGAGCCGTTAGTTTGGGCTACCTTTAAGTCCAGATTTGATGGAGAGTTCTTCCCGAAGGCTGCTAGGCAGGTGATGCTGCAGTGCTTTATAGATCTGAAGCAGGGGAGCTTGTCGGTGGATCAGTACCACCAAGAGTTCACGAGGCTCAGTCGGATTGCACCAAAGATGGTGCAAGATGCCGATGAGAAAGCTCAGCGGTTCCTCCAGGGACTTGCCTTGGAGCTTCAGAGTTTTGTGACCTCTTCTGACCTGGAGACATATCAGAAGGTTCTGATTGATGCGAGGCGACAGGAGTTGAATTTGAACCAGAGGAAGGGACATGTTTCAGGAGCTGGGAAGAGGCCTGTGGAGCAGGTCAAAGCGGCGGTTAGACCTGGATTTAGGCCTATCCAGCCTGTTCAGTTCAAGAGGCCAGGAGGGCCTATTCTGAAGACTTTCCATTTCTGCGGCAAGACCGGGCACCTCAGAGATCAGTGTAGGAGGTTCCTGGGGCAGTGTATTGTCTGCAGAGATCCTACCCATACCATCAGGGAGTGTCCCAAGTCGAAGCAGCCTTGACAGGCTCCTATTGCAGCACAGCCATTGCAGCAGCGAGCTCATGTGCCCGCTGGACGTGGAGCGCCCCTTGTTCCACAGAGACAGGCCTTTCGGCAGGCTGTTCCGTCGAGAGGGCAGGCTTTCCTGATGACTGAGGAGGAGAGCATGGCCATGGATGAGGTTATCACAGGTAACTTCCCTCCTAGCTGTTTCTTCCTTAGTTGTGTTTGATTGTTAGATTATGTTGATTGCTTGCATATGATTGTTGCTAGACTAGGGCTTGATTGTTAGACTGTTTGTAGGTGTGATTTTGGTGTGCACATTTCCTGCACGAGTTCTCTTTGACTCAGGTGCGTCGATGTGCATTATTTCTCGGAGCTTCGTGGAGAAGCATTCCTTGTCGACGTCCCCTCTTTCCAAGAGTTGGAATATCGTTACAGGGAATGGCGTGGTCTCGGTGCATCGTGGTTGTGATTCTTGCTTGTTGGTGGTTTGTGGACATGAGCTTTACGCTGATTTCATTGTCCACGACATCATCAACTACGATGCAGTTCTTGGGATGGACTGGCTTGCGAGCTTCTATGCTACGATCGACTGTCGGAGGAAGAAGGTGGTGTTCGAGATTCCCGGACACCCAGTGTTTGAGTTCAGCCGTGGTAGCAGTTCGCTTGGTCCTGTCAGATTTCG
>CM061132.1:117282420-117312082 GCA_030789695.1 Scilla litardierei
CCCCTAACACACGTGCAGCAATACCGGGGGGCGATGGAGGTGCATGATGTGGATGAGGCGTTCCTGTGCCGACATTTCTCCCAAAGCCTGAGGGACACCGCGTTGGACTGGTACTTTGGCTTGCCCGCGAGATCCGTTGGGAGCTTTGGCGAGCTGTCTCACAAGTTCTGCCAGGAGTTCTGGGCCGGGCGAACGAAAAAGAAGCCCTTAGACTATCTCAGCACGATAGTCCAAGGGGAGGGAGAGACAACGGGTAGATACCTCCGCCGCTTTCAGGAGGAGAGACGGGCGGTGGTGACCTACGGCGATGAGGTGCTTATGCTGGCCTTCAAAACGGGGTTGCGGACTCGGAGCCTCCACAAATCCCTGCTCTGGGATCTGCCGACCGACTATGAGGCGTTGGTTGCTATGGCGGAGAGGCACGCGTTGGCAGAGGAGACTCTCGGTGCAAAGGCCTTATTCCCCCCGGCGAAACCCTCCCAAGGCAAACCCCGGTCACACCCTCGGCCGAGGCAAGAAGAGGGGCACCGTGGTCGCGACCAGCTGGCACGACCAAGGCGGGAACCGCCTGGGCCCCGCCAGCAAGATCGCCCTGGCCCGGCGCGGGAGTTCGCTCCGGCACAAGGGCTCCCTCGAGTCGTCCCGAGACAAGAAGGCCCCCTACGGGCACATTACATGCAACTCAATGCTCCCCTGATCGAGGTGATGGCCGCGGCTACAAGAGCCGGACTGCTGCCGGAGCCACCCCGAGAAATGAAGTCGGACCCAGCCCGGAGAGATTTTAAAAAATACTGCCGGTACCACCGGGACCATGGCCACGACACCGACGACTGCTTCACCCTCAAGAGGGAAATCGAGCGGCTGATCCAGGCGGGCCATCTGGGGGGCTTCGTCGGAGGCCGGAGACCGGACCGAGAAGAGGGAAACCACCGAAGGGCACGGAGGGCGGACCCTCCTGCAAACGGCGAGCGGGAAGAGCTTCACCCCCCGAAACCCGTCATGCGCATAAACACGATATGCGGCGGGCCATCTTCCGAAGGGGCATGGTCGTCAAGAAAAAAGGCGTACGCGAGACAAGTGATGACGGCGGGCCTTGGAGGGGACCAGAGAGTGAGAAGGATGGCCTACCCTCCCATTACTTTCAGCGACGAGGATCTAGAGGGGGTCGAGCAGCCCCACGACGACGCCATCGTCATCGAGGCCCAGATTGGGACGGCCATCGTCAGCCGCCTCCTGATCGACACAGGGAGCTCCTGCGACATCCTGTTCATGTCCACAATCGAAAAGATGGGGTTAATGCCGACGGACCTGAGACCCTGTACCGGACCCCTCGTCGGCTTCACCGGTCACTCGACCCCCATCATGGGAGTGATCACATTGCCGATAACCCTCGGAGAGGAGCCACAAGTCGTCACTCGAATGACGTTGTTCGTTGTGGTCGACATTACGTCGGTGTACAACGGGATCATAGGACGACCTTACATGTCGACCATTGGAGCGCTCCCCAGCCTTCTCCACCAGATGGTCAAGTTCCAAACCCCCCGAGGGGTGGGGATCGTACGGGGAAGCCAGAAGCTGTCTAGAAGATGCTACGTGGGGTCGACCAAGCACAAGGGACCAGAGATGAACCTGAAGATCGACTCACCCGGGCGGGGTTATGACCCCTACCATCCAGAGTTAGCTCTAGCCGACGCCACCGCAAAGAGGAACAGGACCGACCGCGCCCCCCCAGAGCCCCCCCTGAGAAGGACGGGCTAATCACTCCAGGGGACGTGGAGCGCCGGTCGTGATATAGCCGGAAACTGTAAGTCATGAATGAAATATCTTGTTCCCTTTCTTATCTTCGAATTTCGCCTCTTCTACATGAAAATTTCAGTTCAAACCTCGCAAAGACTCCGGGGCAGGACCAATCTTCGCCACCCAAACCGGAGAGGGGCACGGGCCGAGCTGCGTACTCGCTCCCCCCCAAAGAAGACCTCCGGGGCAAGTTCACTGAGCTTGGCCACCCAAACCAGAGCGCCATATGCGGGGTAGGCGACGGCCCAATACCCGTCCGACTATAGAGGCTGCGGGGAGGCGACGGCCCAATACCCGCCCTCTCAAAGACTCCGGGGCAGGACCAATCCTCGCCACCCAAACCGGAGAGGGGCACGGGCCGAGCTGCGTACTCGCTCCCCCCCAAAGAAGACCTCCGGGGCAAGTTCACTGAGCTTGGCCACCCAAACCGGAGCGCCATATGCGGGATAGGCGACGGCCCAATACCCGTCCGACTATAGAGGCTGCAGGGAGGCGACGGCCCAATACCCGCCCTCTCAAAGACTCTGGGGCAGGACCAATCCTCGCCACCCAAGCCAGAGAGGGGCACGGGCCGAGCTGCGTACTCGCTCCCCCCCAAAGAAGACCTCCCGGGCAAGTTCACTGAGCTTGGCCACCCAAACCGGAGAGCCATATGCGGGGTAGGCGACGGCCCAATACCCGTCCGACTATAGAGGCTACGGGGAGGCGACGGCCCAATACCCGCCCTCTCAAAGACTCCGGGGCAGGACCAATCCTCGCCACCCAAACCGGAGAGGGGCACGGGCCGAGCTGCGTACTCGCTCCCCCCCAAAGAAGACCTCCGGGGCCAGTTCACTGAGCTTGGCCACCCAAACCGGAGCGCCATATGCGGGGTAGGCGATGGCCCAATACCCGTCCGACTATAGAGGCTGTGGGGAGGCGACGGCCCAATACCCGCCCTCTCAAAGACTCCGGGGCAGGACCAATCCTCGCCACCCAAACCGGAGAGGGGCACGGGCCGAGCTGCGTACTCGCTCCCCCCCAAAGAAGACCTCCGGGGCAAGGTCACTGAGCTTGGCCACCCAAACCGGAGCGCCATATGCGGGGTAGGCGACGGCCCAATACCCGTCCGACTATAGAGGCTGCGGGGAGGCGACGGCCCAATACCCGCCCTCTCAAAGACTCCGGGGCAGGACCAATCCTCGCCACCTAAACCGGAGAGGGGCACGGGCCGAGCTGCGTACTCGCTCCCCCCCAAAGAAGACCTCCGGGGCAAGTTCACTGAGCTTGGCCACCCAAACCGGAGCGCCATATGCGGGGTAGGCGACGGCCCAATACCCGTCCGACTATAGAGGCTGCGGGGAGGTGACGGCCCAATACCCGCCCTCTCAAAGACTCCGGGACAGGACCAATCCTCGCCACCCAAACCGGAGAGGGGCACGGGCCGAGCTACGTACTCGCTCCCCCCCAAAGAAGACCTCCGGGGCAAGTTCACTGAGCTTGGCCACCCAAACCGGAGCGCCATATGCGGGGTAGGCGACGGCCCAATACCCGTCCGACTATAGAGGCTGCGGGGAGGCGACGGCCCAATACCCGCCCTCTCAAAGACTCCGGGGCAGGACCAATCCTCGCCACCCAAACCGGAGAGGGGCACGGGCCGAGCTGCGTACTCACTCCCCCCCAAAGAAGACCTCTGGGGCAAGTTCACTGAGCTTGGCCACCCAAACCGGAGCGCCATATGCGGGGTAGGCGACGGCCCAATACCCGTCCGACTATAGAGGCTGCGGGGAGGCGACGGCCCAATACCCGCCCTCTCAAAGACTCCGGGGTAGGACCAATCCTCGCCACCCAAACCGGAGAGGGGCACGGGCCGAGCTGCGTACTCGCTCCCCCCCCAAAGAAGACCTCCGGGGCAAGTTCACTGAGCTTGGCCACCCAAACCGGAGCGCCATATGCGGGGTAGGTGGTGGGACCGAAAAGGTGCTCTCTCTCAAGTGCAAGAGTCCGTACAAGTAGTAAAATCTGGGAGTCCAGATGTCGTATCCACGGGAAGAAATCTGTTGCAACAACAGTTCAAATCAAATAGAAAGCCTACGAAAAGAAACTAACCACTTCACAAATGATGACGGTGATGGTGATGTGAACACGTGAAAAATGCGAACAAAGAAATTCGTGTATGAAAATACCTATAAAGAGTATGCACATGGTATGGGTTCGTTAGGGTCAACGATTCGTATTAATTTGGTTGATAGGTATAACGCAATGAATTCTCCTTTTGGGAGCAATTCACCGGAAAATACCCAATATAACTCAATGAATTCTCCTTTTGGGAGCAACTCATCAGAAGATGCCCTTTTGGGGGTTCAAACACAATATTCAAAAAGATCGTCGCTAAAGCTATAATACGATATGAAACTCTCTTTTGGAGAGATCAAGACTACGGTATGAAACTCCCTTTTGGGGAGATCAAAACTCACTCTTTTGGGGCGATCATCAACTAAATTAATTCTTTTGGAATCTAAAAAAGTCGATTTACGAACAACGATTACAATTTTAGCGACGTTAAACGAGTTAGCACAAGGAATTTCAACCAAATAAACACGAATAATATCCCCTAACTACTCCATACCATGCACAAATAAGTTCTAGCTACTCATCGTGCAATAATAAACAAGTTTCATAACAAAATACTTCAAGTTCATAGCAAAATACAATAGAAAACACCAAAATACGGGATAGAAGTTGAAGAAAGTATCACCAATTCTCTTTGAAAAGACTTCAAACTCTCTGGAAATAAGAAAACAAGCCTCTGGAATTTTACAGAATTTTTCAGGGGGAGAATACGGCTTCTAGAGCCTCCAATACGCCCAAAATACGCCCCAATCTGCTTGAATACGCCCAAAAAACCCTAAATACGCTTATATAATAAGATTGCGGGTTTGGGGTTGCTAACGGGTCTAAACCCGCATCCATTTCGTGCCCGAATCAATCCTGACCGTAGATCTAAAGCGGATCAAACTTCAGCCGCTCATCAAATGCGGGATTTAACGAGGCGTTGACACGTGGCATTCGGATTCGAGAATCGCTCGGCGCCCGCTTCATTTCGTGATCCGCTTCCGTCCCCTTCGATATCATCCGTCCGATCGAATAGCAGCGATCCAGATGAAGCCACGTAGCTCGTTGCTACAGCCCGCTTCGTTTCAAACTCGGTTTCCATCCTGTCCGTTCGTTCACGCGGTAGGTGGCCAAGATTGTGCCACGTATCGCCAAGATTCGCGCGCTCCGCTTCGTCCTTCGACTGAGTTCGCGGTGAGGCGTGTCCGTCGGATCTCGGATCGACGGCCAAAAATAAGCCGCGTCGCCGCTTCGCTGATCCGTTGGATGCGGGCGAGGGAGCATGGATGGCAGCCACGTGGCCCTCCGGATTCGATTCTGCTGCTCACATGTTGCGTTGATGAGGGCCGTTGGATCAGGATCCAACGGCGGAGAATTCGCCACGTTGCCACTGTATTTGATCTCAGCGGGATTGATCAGCGCCGTTGGATTCAAGCGGGAATGCACGGATGCTTGCCACGTGTCGGCCTGTGATTGGCTGCCGACCGTATTTCGCGTATTTTCAGTGTATTTCTTTATTTAAATGGTATTCTGCATTCAATAAATCATAGAAATTAGCACAGATCTCAGAAAAATACAAATAAATAGTCGTTGGAATCGTGAGATCGAGACCAAGCTAGGAAAAATATAAAATGTGCAGAAATGCGTCGTTAAATGCTGTTTTGTGCTCAATTAGTGTGTTTTCTCTAATAAATAAATGTGTAGAAAATACGTATGAATTAGAGAACAATGTAGCATCACATGGGCACAAAATAGGGCTAAATGGGGGGTTAAATATGTAATATTGAACCCGAATCACACCCCCCAACTAGCGATTTGCTAGTCTCTAGCAAAAAGAGCGATAAATACGGATGGTTAATAAAACAATAAGTTCTTTCAAATCGCTCATGGCATGGCTCAATAATACGCATTCCAACATGATCTTAACCATCAATATACACATCCATGAACAAAATCAATTACATGATATTTTCTCTAATTTAGTATGAATAAATAGCATGCAAGCATCGTTTTGCGCAAGCGAAAGTATAACACGTCGTTTTTCTCTGGTTTTCGTGTTTCCAAGGAATTGGCCTATCGAAAAGAATTATTCAAGACATGGGTATTGAAGTTGCTTAGTATATTCACTATTTCTTTTCTTTTATTCGTTCTGCGTAACGCGCATCAAGCAACATTCGCAGAAAAAAGTATAACTTGGATCGCTCCATCAAATGAGTGAGATTCCGGTCAATGGCTCCCAAATCAGACGATAATAGGGCATTAGGCCAAGAAGGACCCCTCGGACTGTACTACTCGAGCCAACCAAGTTATTTATTAGTGACATACTTATTCATTCATTGTTCATTGTTCATTTTTCATTCTTTTCATTCAAAAAAAAAAATTTCTTTTCTTTTCTTCTCTTTTTTCTTTGTAAGCAACTCAACACCCATATTTTCAAACATAAACATTAACGACCATGGCCAAATTCCTCTTCAACTTGAAAACTATTCTAATGAATCGTGTATACTTAAGCTTTTTCATCACATTAGCATGCATGAAATATATTCAAACTATTTCGAGATATTAATCATGGAAATTGAAAAATTTCATGAATAGTATATTAACGGTAATTCCACGAAGGAAAAATAGTCAACTCAAGCCATAAAAATTTTTAGAACTCAATTAATGTATAATCATCCGCATTTGAGGCATATGAAAGAGTTTTAAATGATGAGATTTGGTGATTTATTCTTCTCAAAAAAAAGTCCTAAGGTCTCATACACACCCCCCAACTAAAGATGGACATTGTCCCCAATGTCGGAAGAGGTACGAGTTTATTCAATCAAGCAACCTAGAAAGCATATAAAAACTACACACTGGAAAGAACACACCGTGATCAAATGGCGGATCCCGAATCTTTGATGGTGCAGGAAGTTGTTCAATTTGCTCTTTGCGCCCCTCGGCGATTATTCTTCATCCAGAAACTAATTTGGACCCCAGCAACACAACTCCAAGCATCTCTATAAGCTGTTTGTCAATGTCCTGCGAGAGACGAGTTATGTCAGTCCAAATTAATTTAATATTCTTCGCAATAAAAATATTCCAAATATAGTCATCAAAATAAGTGAAAGAAATTAAAGCAAGTTGACGACTACTCCCTGAAAGATTTGCACTACTCTTTGTACGATGCTCGATCACTGGAGAGAGGGGTAAATGATTTTGGGACAAAACTGGAGGAGGGCATGGTTCTGATTCCATGGCGATAATCTCAAAACCCTTTTCCCTAGCTGTCTCCTCCTCTCGTTCATCCAAAATTGCTAGTTCGTCCTCTCTTTCGCACACACTTTTTGCCATGTATATATTTATATTCGTGTCATCAACGTGACATGGCTTGCTCGATTTTCCTGCAATAGAAGATAAACTCGTATTAGATTCTTTAAATCGAGTTTCAAAAGCATTACCTTCTTCTAAGTAAGCGGCGATCAAATTAAGATTTTCAATGGAATTTTGAATTTGCCGACTCCGATCAAGGAAATTTTCTTGGAATTGATGGGATGTGGCCTCCTGTGTCTGAATAGTCTGGTAAGCTTCCTCTTTCAAGGATTGCAAAGGTACGTCTACGCTTTGCTCTTCTTGATCGAGGCACGAAGGCTCCGTTGAATCGCTCTCTGAAGTCTCTTCCACGGTTTCTTCGTTTTCTTGCAGAGACTCCATGTATTCCCACGCCACTGTCGGCGTCATGCCTCCCAATAGTTCTTGCAGCTGCGGTTAAATATGTGCTGTTTTGTGCTCAATTAGTGTGTTTTCTCTAATAAATAAATGTGTAGAAAATACGTATGAATTAGAGAACAATGTAGCATCACATGGGCACAAAATAGGGCTAAATGGGAGGTTAAATATGTAATATTGAACCCGATTCAGTAGGCGACGGCCCAATACCCGTCCGACTATAGAGGCTGCGGGGAGGCGACGGCCCAATACCAGCCCTCTCAAAGACTCCGGGGCAGGACCAATCCTCGTCACCCAAACCGGAGAGGGGCACGGGCCGAGCTGCGTACTCGCTCCCCCCCAAAGAAGACCTCCGGGGCAAGTTCACTGAGCTTGGCCACCCAAACCGGAGCGCCATATGCGGGGTAGGCGACGGCCCAATACCCGTCCGACTATAGAGGCTGCGGGGAGGCGACGGCCCAATACCCGCCCTCTCAAAGACTCCAGGGCAGGACCAATCCTCGCCACCCAAACCGGAGAGGGGCACGGGCCGAGCTGCATACTCGCTCCCCCCCAAAGAAGACCTCCGGGGCAAGTTCACTGAGCTTGGCCACCCAAACCGGAGCACCATATGCGGGGTAGGCGACAGCCCAATACCCGCCCTCTCAAAGACTCCGGGGCAGGACCAATCCTCGCCACCCAAACCGGAGAGGGGCACGGGCCGAGCTGCGTACTCGCTTCCCCCCCAAAGAAGACCCCCGGGGCAGGTTCCCTGAGCCTGGCCACCCATACCAGAGCTCTGTGTGCGGGGTACGCGACGGACTAATCCCCGCCCTCCCCAGAAAAGGCCTGTCACCCCTCTCCTCAAACCTCAGGAAACGAATCAGGGTGCGCGAAACAAGGCAACCCAACGTGGAGCCATCCCTGAGGAGTAACGCCTGACACCCATAAAGCCAACGCCCCCTCCCCCCTGCAGGTGCCAGGGGGCTAGACGGCCTCGTTCGGGGCATTTCCCCCCTCCTCCTATCGACCCTTCGTCCCCACCCTCCAAGTCGATGACGAGATTCGACATCCCCTCCCCGGCTCCACCGTCTGGCGGACCGGTTTCCCTCGGCGCGTCAGGCTCGGACGACTTCGTCGGCCTCTTCCTCCTCTTCGTGGACGCTGGCACCCCAGTCGAGCTCCCCGCCCCTCCTTCCGCTCGCGACCTCTTGGGGCCAACTCTTGTCGACGATCGCCCCTCCTGCTCCGAGGCCCGCCGCATCATTTCCTCGAGGGACAGACTCATTGTGCCACCTGCCAAAGAGAGAAAGTTCAGCGTAAGCATATCAGGCGCATGAACACCAAAATCTTTTGTACCTTCGGGCCATATGTACGCCGTTATCATCTCAGCCCGAGCGAGCATCCGATAATCTCGGCCCTCCGCTGGTATAGCCATTAAAATCTGGGCCACCACTTTCTCCTCGTCCCCCAATTCCACCCCCTCTCTCGCCTCGGGATTCAGCTCCGCCCAATCAGACCTTATCAGCACATCCTCCGGCACATCCACAAACACATACTGCTTGCGCCACGACTTAATTTTCCCAGGCAACCCCCTAATGAGCGGATGCGTCCTCTTCGCGGAGTGATAGTAGCATGACCCCAACCTCTTGACCAAGAAGAAGTGGCGAAATAAGGACAGGGATGGGCTAACCTGGTTGCTTACACACAGCACTAGGAACCCCACAATGGCACTGATGGCATTGGGCATCAGGCGATACAGGGGCAGTTCCAGGAAGTTCAACACTTCCAGCAAGAACGGATGGGGGGGGAAGCGCAAACCTTGCTCAAACGAAGATACGTATACTCCAACCTCCCGGTCGCCCGCAAAACACACCCTTTCTTGCGGCTCCGGTTCACGAACCGAGTACGGCGGCCTGACGTACATCGTGAAGATCTCTGCAACGGATTTCTTCAGCACCGAATTCACGCCCGCAATTTCGATGGGCACCCTTCCTGTCTCCGCGGCGGAGCTTCCTTCCCCAACTACCCCCGAACCCTGACCACGAAACGGAGACATCGATGAAGACATTTATAAAATGGGCGTCTTACCTAACGGGTGCCGACGACTCAGGCGCTTGTGCTACCTCGCTAACCGCTCCCACGAGGACGACTCTAGCAAGGATACTGAAATCTCCTACGAGCCCTAGCTGCTTGTCACAAATTTTCGCCCGACAATCAGCTTTGCTTCCCTCCCCTCCTTGAGATCTCTTTAAAACGTCTGCGCAAAGCATCATGACCGTCGAGCCCACGACACGCGTCACCAATCCGGGGCCTGTCCAGCACCGACCCACGTGTTCTGACGCTTCGCGTACTGTCAAAACCGTCAGTTCCACCATGCGTCAACACTACAGTGGTCGGGTCGCCTCGGTTCCCGCCCGCCGTCGAATCGCCAGGCTGACGTCTAGTCATGCGACCGCCAACAATTCCCGCCCAAATCCCGACGAAATGATTACCCCCATTCGAAATTACTCCGTGCGCCTCGCGTTCCGGGATTTAGTCCGACCTCCGTCAAGGCGGCCATAACAAGAAGGCAATGCTCGATCCAAGATTGAGTCCGACATCCGTCAGCGCGGCCAAAACACGAAAGCTTCCCTCGTACCAATGAAGGGTCCCATCTCCATCGGTTCGGCCGGAACAGGAACCCGCCGCCCAACTTATTGGAATCTCGGCTCCAACACTTGGTAAACTTTCGTACGAACCAAGCAACTTCGCCCCACCACTGTACCGCCGGGCCCCGGGATGGGCTTCGGAGCATCATGACCACCTGAGAACACGACTAATCTCAACTCCCCTCTCCCGAAGACTTCGGCAGAGCGGAGTTGGGGGCAGTTACAGTTACGTCCCTCACAAAGCTGACATTCTACGAGCAAACCAAGTAGGAATACAGTTCGGCACAAGACAATCAAATGTATTTACCCAAAAACTACACCGTACAATGAGCCTTCCACACACTACAACAACACATGGTTTATAACCCTCTCACTAGTAGGTACGGACCTCCCCAAATCCACGTTCCTAGCGGCGCCTCTCAACCGGCCGATCTCTCACATCCTTAACCACTTGCCGAATCGCCGCATCCTTAGCTTCTTGCAACATCGGCACAACATGCTCATCATGATAGCGGCGGATATCGGCTTCGATCAGTTTGCCTTCGGCGTCCCGTTTTTCCTCCAATCGCCGCACCGCTAGACCCTTCTCCCTCTTCTCGGTCTCCAGGGCGTCCTTTAGGTCCTCTATTTGCCTCCTCTGTACCCCGATCACTGCTTCCTTGCTAACAACTTCCGAGGTATGCTTCGACCGTATATCATCCCTCTCTCGCGTTACCTCTTGAAGCTGCTTCTTGACCATTGCTTTGGATGAATCGAACTACGCAGCCCGCCCCTTCTCCACGCCATAGGCCTTCCTAACCCTCTCCAGCTCCACCTCCGTGTCCCTCAGCTTCACCTTGACCTCGCCAAGGTTTGCCTTCGCTACATCCAGGGCCGCCCTGGTGACGGCCGCGGAGGTACGGCCCTGCAGGGCTAACACGTTCGTGACCATCTACATAAACCTCGAATCAGCGAGACGCGGTCAAATTAAGCCTACAGGCGAGGAAAGAAAACCGGCGTACCTGCACGACGTGCCATATAACCGAGCCACACAACCGCTCCGCCCCCACACGAGTCAACGACTCACGGTCGCGCGGCAACACGCAATACTCGGCGAGGCGCGCCGCCACTCCCGCGTCCTCGAATACCGACTCGTCGCAGCTGACTCAAAACGGAAACTTATGAAGACGGTCATCTGAGTACGCCTCGACCTCTTCCCGGGTCCTCTTAAAACAAATAAGGGCGCCCTCACAAGCTGGACTCGACGACTCCCCCATTTCCCACGGAGGGATCCCGTATGGCCACTTCTGAACCACAGGCGCCCGGCGAGGCGCGACCACCTCTGGTACCCGCGGAGGAACGGGGGGTCTAGCCCCTCGTGCGGGTGCGTCCTCATAAAGATCCTCGCCGGGCCCACCGGCTGAGATACCTTGCCGGACTGCCCTCCGTCCCGGGTGCGACCTCTCCCCACGGGGAGCCCTGCCCCCACGTTCCTGGGATCCTGCCTCACTGGCCACCCCCTTGCCTTTCCCGCGAGGATCAGTATCCTCCGAAATCGGGGCTCCGGCCGAACCTGACACCTCCTCCGGCTCCCTCATCGCGTCTCCGCCTACAAAAGGAAAAGACATACAATCAGGGCGAGCCTAGCCCAGAGTTTACAAAACATCAAAGATACCTAGGGTCCAAAAGTCCTGGGCGAGCCGACTGCTCAGCGTTAGACTCGCCAACTGACGGCACGCCTCAGGCAGTTCCATCAAAATCTGAGCTTTGGCAATATCCTCCCCGGTCAGCTCCACCCCTTCATTTACTAAGGGATTCCGCGCCCCCCAATTCGACATCAGCGCCACATCGCTTGGCACCGTCACGAAGACGAACTCCCTCATCCAATCGCCGACATCGTCGGGCACCCCGAGGATGAGTCCTCGCCCTCTCCTAGCGCAAACGCAATGATACATCCCCCTCTTCCGAATCACAAAGAAATACTGGAACAACGCCAAGGAGGGACTCAAGGAGCAAGTAAGGCACAAGACGACAAACCCCACTAACAAGCCCCAAGAACGGGGCGCTAAGTCAAATATCGGCAGCTCCAGGAAATTCAACAAACGAAACAAGTACGGATGGATCGGAAAGCGGAGCCCCAACTCGAAGGACCGAACATAGACCCCGACCTCATTATCCCCCAGTGAGCTCACCGCTTCCTCCAACCCGTGAACCCGAACCTCGTAGGGTTGTCGCACAAACCGCACGCGAATCTCCCTGATATTGATCCTATCCAATCTACATCGGAGGGACTCAAGGGCCCTCGGTACAACGGATCGCCATGACCCTCTTTCCCTGGGCCGCCGCACCCCCGGCTGTGACGCCCCCTCGCCCACCAACTCCTCCTCCCCCACTCGGCTACTTCCTCCAACCTCGAAACGAGAAGCCATTGATCGGAAAGGAAGGAAATTAACTGTTATTACCTGTTGATCCCTTAAACCCGGAAGGCGATTAGAATAAGATGACCGGCGACGGAAGTAACAAACTAGTCAGCAAGCTCCAGACAGAAGTATCGAACGCCGGAGGAGAATCGGAGAAAGACAAAAACTACCGCCGACCGCCTCACAGACCCTGTTAGCGATAAAGGTGGCCCCCGGGCCATCTCGGCCGTCGAATTTTCGCCACACGGCGCCCATCGAGACGTCCCCGACGCCTCGACTGGCGTGAGGGTCACCTCATCCACGTGTCGCAAACCCAATCGCAGAGGCGCTTCGTTTTCCTCTGCCCCCTTTTCAAATCGTAATGATGACCACTAAGGCGGGAGTTCCGAAGCCGCCGCCGTCACTACCCGGTGGGGGCCTAGCCCCGTACTGATGGCCCGGAATATCAAAGGTGGTTCGCCCTCCGAGCCGAGCCGGGCTACCGCCTCAGACTCGAAGGTCAGGGGCAATTGTTACGACCCAAAGATCGTAGGGGTCCCACCCGAATCCACCCACACGACCCATGGAATCTCCGCCACGTGAAAGGGTCGCTACCCCGAAAATCCGGGGCAATATGGAGACGGGCGCACCTTGTAACGTCCCCCGACCTGGTCGAGGCGAACAACCACAGCCGCTCGACCCACCGAGGGTAGCGCGCTTGGGGACGCCTGGGTAGCACCGTCGGGCCTACTGACAGGCACGGACGTATCCTTCCGCATCGGCGGACCGTAGCCCGTGACCGATCGGGGGGCGCGGCCGAGCCGGACAACCCCCGATCCGAACGACCCGCCCGATTCCCGTGAACCGCGGTACCTAGGGTGATACATCCCAACCTTTAGTCCGTCGCCAACGACAAACAACCTAGGATAAGGACACGACTGACACATACGTCACCCGACCGACTGACAAAGCGCCCCCTGACGGCTGAGCCGACTGACGGTCAGCGCTTTCGGCCCTGACACCTCGACAAAAGCACCGCCTGGCCGTTGTGCCGCCTGACAAAATCGGGTCAGGAACTCCTGTTCCCGACATCCTCGTCCGAAGCCTCCGCTGACAACCGAGCCAGCTCAGCACGTCTAGTCAGCATGCCAGATCAGCCTCGCCTAGTCATCTCCCGACAGGTATAAATACCCCCTCTCCTCTTACGGTGAGGGGGTTGGAAAATTCTCTCTTAATCTATAATTCACACACGAGAACAAAGGTCGTCCATATCTTTGTTCTCCCACCCATAGCTCGCCACGTGCGGTCGACACACCGTTAGTCCGGCCGGCGTGTCTAGCCCGCATTTTAAGCCCTATTACTGACTTAGGCATCGGAGGGGCTAAGGGTTGAACCCCAACCCTGCCCTTCTGACGAGTTGTTCGTGCTGCAGGAGAGCTCGCCCCTTGACCAAAGTCAGCTTCGGCCTCCTGCCGTCCAACCTTCCTCAGCTGCATCCGGTGAGATTCGACCCCGTGATCACCTCCGGCAACGGGTCCAACTTCTTCACCCCACTAATCACTTGTAAAACAGCCTACCTAAACCTTCTTCTCCATATAACCACCGTGCCCTTGGTTCCCCATAATACAAATTCATTGTACGCGAGTTCCACCTCGTAACAACAGGTAATATAATAAAAATCCCACCATAAAAAGTATATAAAAACAAAATCTTTTTTCAGTGACTAACCATGGATATTAGTATCAACTTTCAACTCATGAACTTGGGCAAAGACATCAGCCTCAGAGATGTCGTAGGGCAAATCGAGAACAAAAGACTTGATGTCGACTTGAGCACTTGCCTTCCTTTTCAAGCTCATATAGCTATGGGAGTCCATTCGAGTGCCCACAATCACCATAGCTAATCCTAGCAATTGGCACATGATAAAAATCTTATTTCTAACAAAGCTCAGCTAAAAATTTGCTATTTTTTGTTTGCTGAATCCATACCTTGTTGAAAGTTTGAAAGATGGTTTGGACTTCTTTCCAATCACTATAACCAACCCTAGCACCTGATAAAAATCGACTTTATCACAAAGAACAAAATATCAGTATAAATATTGCTATTTTTTATGAATCTATATCTTATTGTAAGTTTGAGAGAGGTTTTTGATGAATCCATACCATGTAGTAAGTTTGAGAGATGGTTTGGACTTCTTTGCAATCACCATAGCCAACCTGGAAACTGATAAAAATCTTAAAGTTAACATGAAGTACAAAAGATAAGTACAGAAATCCATCCCTTGTTGTATGTTTGATGCTTTGGTGAAAAAGATAAGTTTGATAGAAGGTTTGGAATCCTTTGGCGATTTCAGTTCAGACGTCTTGAGGCCAACCTCAGCATAATACTTTCTTTTCATGCTCACATAGCTCTGGGCATCCTTTCGAGTTCCCACAATCACCACAGTCAACACTGATACTTAATTAAAAACCTGAACTTACCCAAAAAAAAACAATTAATGTGCAAAAAGGAGCATACTTTCTGCCAATCCTCTTATTTTAATTGTACTTTTTGCAAGAGCCATGAGCGATGGGTCAATAATCCCACCCCTCAGCCTCAACACCAAATCAAGAGTAGATTATAATAAAACAGAGAACATCTTAATCATGTTTTATATAGTCAATAGAGACAATATCTATGTTCTTGTATTTTCATACTAAGTTAAATTGATTCATATTCCAAATGAGATTTATAAATGTACTTTGCCAATCTATTATATTTAGGAACAGAGAAGTGAGCAAAATGATAAATGCTTCAGACTCTTGGGCACTCAATTATTTTATTTCGTATGTTAATAAGAAATACATCTCTTTGCATGCCTTGAAATCTTTTAGATGATCAAAATACTACACGGTATGCATATACATGTCCATGCACACAGCCTAATCCCTGCAGTCTTGTATCCCTCTTTTGACCTGTGAATATGTAGCAATATATGTCATTAACACATCATCTGTGTGGGTATCGGGGGGGTCTTGCATCAACAATTTTACAACGTCATTAAAAGTGGCTCTTGAACTGGAGTGTACCAGTGTATGTGATTAAATATATGTAACTGATACCTGTTTCACTTGTTATGAAATAAGCAGTAGAACTCTAAGATTTTATTTGTTCGATAGATGTTTGAGTATTTGGGTATTTGGGTAAATGAAGTAAATTTGAGTAAATGAAGTTTACTTACTTACCCAAATACCCAAATACCCAAATAATTCATTTACTGAAAACTTAAATGACAGGATACTTAACTAACAGGATATACTTAACTAAATTTGGATATGTAATTGGGATATGCAAAATTTGGACATGATACTTAACTAACATGATACTTAACTAAAGTAACCGGATTATAAGTAACATGATACTTAACTAATTTGGATATGTAATTGGGATATGCAAAATTTGGACAGGATACTTAACTAACAGGATACTTAACTAAAGTAACAGGATTAAGTTAAGTATGCAAAATTTGCATTATAAGTCTAGTTACTTTTAAGTAACAGTATACTCATTTACTTCATATTAGCAGGTCCTCATATTGGGTATTGTTTGAGTATTTGGGTATTTGGGTAAATGAAGTAAATTTGAGTAAATGAAGTTTACTTACTTACCCAAATACCCAAATACCCAAATACTTCATTTACTGAAAACTTAAATGACAGGATACTTAACTAACAGGATATACTTAACTAAATTTGGATATGTAATTGGGATATGCAAAATTTGGACATGATACTTAACTAACAGGATACTTAACTAAAGTAACAGGATTATAAGTAACAGTATACTTAACTAATTTGGATATGTAATTGGGATATGCAAAATTTGGAGAGGATACTTAACTAACAGGATACTTAACTAAAGTAACAGGATTAAGTAAGTATGCAAAATTTGCATTATAAGTCTAGTTACTTATAAGTAACAGGATACTCATTTACTTCATATTAGCAGGTCCTCATATTGGGTATTGTTTAAGTATTTGGGTATTTGGGTAAATGAAGTAAATTTGAGTAAATGAAGTAAATGAAGTTTACTTACTTACCCAAATACCCAAATACTTCATTTACTGAAAACTTAAATGACAGGATACTTGACTAACAGGATATACTTGACTAAATTTGGATATGTAATTGGGATATGCAAAATTTGGACAGCATACTTAACTAACAGGATACTTAACTAAAGTAACAGGATTAAGTTAAGTATGCAAAATTTGCATTATAAGTTTAGTTACCTATAAGTAACAGGATACTGTATAAGTAACATGATTATAAATTTGGTTAAGATACTTAACTTAATGTTACTTAACTAAATTTGGACAGGATTATAAGTAACAGGATAATTAAGTATTGTTAAACTTGGACAGGATAACAATATTAGTTTTGAGTTAAGTAACAGGATATGCTGTTACTTAAATTTCCTCACGTTATAATCCAAATTTGCATATCATGTGCTCAATATTGATGAAAATTTGCTTAAAATACTTAATGTTACTTAACTCATATTGGGACCTGCTAATATGAGTGAGGATTTTATTGTTAGACTTAATGTTGCTTAACTCAAAACTCATATTGGGACCTACTAATATGACTGCAATACATTAGATTTAAATGAAATTTTGATTGCTAAACAATAACTCAAATTAGCAGGTCACTCATATTGTTAAACTTAATGTTACTTAACTCATTGGGATTTTATTTGGTTACTTCACTATCCAGTAATCTTAAATGGCTCCAAATAAAACTCAATATATCAATACATCAAATATTAACCTGTGATTCTCTAACTGAGTTGAGATTCAAGCTCTAAACAACACACCGCGATGAGGGCTGCAAGTTCAAGCTCCACCGATGTAGCTCTGCAAGGTAAATTAGATGGGAGAGTTTGTATCACGGCGAGGGTTCAATGAAACAAATGAAACAAAGCAAAAAAAAACTATACAGTTGAACTCACCTCCAGCAATACCCTCCAGCAATGCGGCTGCGGAGTCGAGCAGATGAGTGTGAGGAGCGATGCTCTGTTTCTTTGCGTAAGGTTGATGCTGAGGGCTAGGAGGTTGAAGATGAGGGCTGCTTCTTTGTGGGGAGTAATTGAGAAACCCAGGTTGAAGATGAGGGCTGATGTAATGCAGTCAAACTAACGTGGTTAAAGATGAGGGCTGATATAATTTCCCTCCCCCTAATTCCCTCCAAAACATCCCTCCTAAAATCCAATGTACTGCAGTCAAAATATCATTCAAATTTTCTCCCTTTGATGTGATCAATTGATTTGATCAAATCTCTAATTTCCCTCCCCCTTATTCCCTCCAAACCTTCCCTCCAAAAATCCCAACGTGAAGAAATCCCAATGTTCAGTCAAATTTTCTCCATGAGTTACAACTTTCATTCAAATTTCTTTAAAATTTCATTTACAAAATTTCAAATTTCAAAATAATCCTAGTCATCATCATCTTATCCTAGTCATAAGCCCTTATCCTAGTCACTTGTCCTAGTAGGACAAAATTCAAAATATGTCATGAAATGTATAATAGATGAATTAGGATATGCATTCTCAGAAAATGTTGAGAATGAATGCATATCAATTTATCCATTCATGCATAAACCAACTGGATGAATGCATATCCATTAGATAATGCTTTAAATTGGTTTATTCATGTTGAGAATGTAAGTCCATTCATTGGTTTATGCATTCATTCATTTTTTTGAACTTACATTTGGTTTATTCATTAGAAAACTGTAATAATGTTTAAAGCATAAACCAAATTTTCTCAAATAATGTTGAGAATGCATATCCATTCATTCTCCAGATATGCTTCAAATAATGTCCTGAGAATGAATGCATATCCATTCATTTGAATGCATACCCTGTCAAGCATATCCTGTCAATGAATGCATAGCATGTCAATGGATAGGCTTGGATAGGCTTGGATATCCTGTCAATTAAATACGTACATTATTCATTTAACTGGGAGGACTTAGACTTACATTAATATTATCATATCAAATGAATGGATATGCTTCAATTCATTTGAATTAAAGGCTTGGATAGGCTTGGATACTCCAAATACTCCATGTTGGGAGGACATGGAGTATTTTAAAATTGTAGTTTAAAAATTATTTGGAGTATTTGGAATATTGAGCTCTAAATACTCCATTTTGGGAGCTCAATACTCCATTTTGGGATACTCCATGTCCTTCAAAATTGATAGGATATGCATTCAAAATTGACAGGATATTCATTTCAAGTTAACTTTGTTATAGGAATACCCAAATTTGGTGAGCCTATAACAGATGGAATAATTGTGGGCTCCAAATTGATGAGCCAAGTCATCAAATTCATTTCAAGTTTCAAGTTAACTCCAAATTTAACTGGGATATTCAAGGAACCTTCAAACTTGAATAATTGTGATATTCAAAATTTAACTGTGATAAAATTTGGGCAATTTACAGTATTTTGATTCAATGGAGTTAACTTGAATCCATATTATTCAATGGATGATAATATTACAGTATTTTGATTCAACTTGACTCCATTGAATAATATTACAGTATTTTGATTCAAGTTTACAGTATTTTAATTTACTTGAATGGAGTTAACTTGAATCAAAATATTACAGAATCAAAATATCAAAATACTGTAAACTTGCAATATGCATTCATTCTCCATTGTCAACATTCTCAACATGAATGGGATAAAGATAAACCAACATTGTCAACATTCTCAACTTGCAAAATACTGAAAATTTGAGAAAATTTGGTTTATTCATAAACCAATTTACATTCTCAACATGAATTGGATAACCCAGTTTATCCATTCATGCATAAACTAATGAATTGGTTTATTAGATAATGAATTAGGATATGCATTCTCAGAAAATGTTGAGAATGAATGCATATCAATTTATCCATTCATGCATAAACCAACTTGAATCAATACTGTAAACTTGCAAAACCCTGTAAATTTACCGTATTTTAAAACTTGCAATATTAATTGTGATATTCAATCTGTGAATATGAATATCCTGTCAGTATTTTAAAACTTTCAAAAATCTGAGCAAATTGAATAATTGTGGATTCAAAAATCTGGGCATTCAAAAATCTGAGTAAATTCAAAAATCTGGGCTATTTGGTGAGCCCAGATTTTATCACAGTTTGAATGCCCAAATTGAATAATTGTGGATATCAAATTCATATTGACAGGATATTCAAAATTGTAACTTGACAGGATATTAATATTGAAGGATATTCATATTAGCTCTTAAATTTCAAATTTGAAGGATATAAATGCCATATCAAATTTGAACGATTGATATAAGATATGAATGCCATATCCAATTCACAGGATTTTCTTGATATCCAGGATATTCATAAAACAATTTTTGAGTCAGTCAACTTCTTTTCTAACTCCTTCAAATTCACAGCAATATCAGAATCAAGACATTTTTGGTAACCAACTCACAGCAATATCAGAATTGGATATGACATTCATAGCAACTTTCACAGCAATATCAGACTTCAAAAATTGTTGGGAATTCAAAAGTTCACCTGTCAAAAAGTTCACATGTCAAAAGTTCTCAAAAAAATTTGAGAGCACAAAAGTTCATCCAGTACCAATTTTTGAGTTCAATTTCATCAAGCTCTCAATTTTTGACTCACCTTTTTTGATGAAATCCAGTACGAAATGAAATGAAAACACATCCTATATTGATCACATTACTGAAACATCCCAACAATTTTTGATCTATGTCACCCCTCCAACAATGAAATTTTGATCAAAGTAGATTACTGAAATTTGAAAGAAACCCAGCTATAATGAAATGCTCTGAGTATGAAATTTGCCTGATTTGAAAGACGGCCGCCAAATTTTTCTGATAACAACAAAGCTCAGCCCGTTCAAAGTAGATTACTGATAACATCAACGCGCAGGCATATTAGGCCTACATAGGTTTTTCTTCCAGATACTCTGATTATGCAATTAGACTGAATCCATTTTCATAACCAACCTGCAACTGGAAATCAAACATTATCCCATTAGTTAAAAAAATTTGATTAGCCGATAATTGGTTATTTTTGAATCAAGAGAAAACCATTCTACAGAGCTTTTACGATCGGGATCAGTTGTCTCGGGTTCAGCGTGTTCAGATCCTCGCCCTTCAGGTGCCTAATCTCAACGATAAACACATATGCAATAAAAATCGTGCATAACAAAATCAAAATAGCAAACAATTTTACCGTAACAATAGAACAAAACCTGAGCTCAATCTGCATATTATCACTCTCTCGCTTAATCATATCAATCTCCGCACTCATATTCTGCCCCAAAAATGAAAAATCAGTAAGAAAATATTTTCTAAAAAGAATGGATTTTGGATAAAATCCATTCCCAGAGTGCTGCTGGTAATTCTCCAACATCCTCAGCAAGCTAAAAAAATTGTTACCAAAAACAGAATCAATACATGGTTGCTAACTCAACTCAAATCAAATGAAGAATATAATTATAATAATATAGGAGTTAAAAATCTCAGCATCACCATGGTAATCCCGACTTCTGTCTTTATAACAAAATCTAAAACATGCGAAATGCATCCTTTTTTACAAAGGATCACATCCTGTCTTTATTACAAAAATTTAGCAAACACATTATAAAGAGAGTGATTTTTGGCAAACATAGTTTCGTAAACACAGTTCACCCACTTCTTCATTTGCTAGTTTTGTAAACACAGTTTTTAAACGCCAAGTCGATTTTTGTCATTTTCATTTTTTATAAACATTATATGCTCAAAAGACGTGTAAATTCTCATAAAAAATCATACTAAAAAATTCAAAGACAAAGAACTGTACTAATTCTTGCAACAGGTTGTTCCCCTAGTGCATTTTCATCAAGATAATCCTATCATATATATGAAAAACAGTATATATGAATAGAAATTTAGACTACAAATTTCCAATTGTCATCATACAAACCAAGGAATTACAGACAAAACCTAAATTCAACTACCTAAAACCAACATAGAAAAAAATCAAATTTGCATTCATAATTAAAGAAAATCCACCAAAATCCTACCAAAAACCCTACCTTCTTCGCTTGTGACCTTGAGCTTCACCCTCTCCATCATCTACGTATGCTCAACCTAAACCTCTGACAATTTCCTTTACACAAAAAACAATAAAATCAACAAATATCAGAACTTCATCAAAGAACCCATAGTATTAGAGATTTGAGAAATGAATGTGTTAGATAAAAAGGATGGGCGCACAACCCCATAATTCAGTTCTCTATTCACCTGAAGGATGGGAGCAAGTCGACAGTTTTCCACTCAAAATTCCATGCTAAAACTTGAAAATGACAAATTAAATTTAAGAATCAAGCACAATAATTTGAGGGGAAAAGGAGCAATTTAAGAATCAAGCACAACAGGTTTTTGCGAAATCAAGCACATATCATATCCTTGCTAATAATACCCACATCATATCATCCCATAGCAATTATGCAGGCCTCAATATATATGGAAGTATGATATATTTACTTCTAGACATTACAGAAAGAAATACCTATACAGAAAAAAGCAATGTCGTCCTCAGTACTTATACAGAAATATTCAGTCTCCTCTGTAAATGGAGTGTTGAACTCGTCTCTGCGGCTGAAACAAAAAGCCCCACATCAGTAAAAAAAAGATCAGAGCAAAAACAACCAAGAAAAATATTTTTGTGTGAACCTAATACAAAGCGCCACAACAATGCAAAGCCCCAATCTTTTTTAAAACAATCAACCAACTACAAAGCCCCAAACAAAACAGATCCGAGACAACAAAAAACAAACAAAGCCCCAATCTTTTTGACAGAAACAACCAAATACAAAGCCTTAACCAGATCAAACCCATTTCAAAAGACGAAAGAGAGAAAGAGGAGGCCCGTACCAAAGAGGATTCACTGGACCGTGTGATCCGACTGTGAGGCTGAGAATAGAGCACGATCCAGCTGTGAAGATAGGTTGAGGGTTTGAGGTTGCATGCAAGAGGTGCGAGCTTAATGGTTTAGGGTGTCGGCGCGGTCTGACGGTGAGGGTTTGATGGTGCGTGCGAGAGGTGCAAGAAGAGGTTGAGGGTTTGAGGGCTGCGCTCCGGATGTGAGGGGTTGAGGGTTTGAGGGCTGCAAGAGGTGCGTGGAGAGAAACATATTTAGATCCCCCCGAAATTTTGTGTTTCCCCCCCGAACTTTCGTGTTTCCCCCCAAAATGAGGAGTGCGGTTTGTAACTTGAGGTTTTGTTTGCGGGGATCTCAAAGTTTGTGCAGTAGATGTTTGTATATGATTGGACATATGACTGGGACAATGCAATATGACTGGACTACTGACTGGGACAAAATTCAAATTATTCATGCTTTATAGAATAGATATGTGTGTGTGTGTGTGAAAAAGGGATCTAGGGTGTCTGCTTAGATGAAATCTAAGGAGGCGCCCCCCATTTCCACATCTCCCACTTTTTTGAAAATTTTTCATGGGTTTGTTGTTCACCTCATGGATGATCAATATACCAAATTTCAAGTTATTTCAATACTTTTTGAGCCTCCATCGACCCCTTGCAACTTTAACGGTCAGAAAACTTACTAAAACCCCCATAAAGTTGCAAGAGGTAGATGTGGGCTCAAAAAGTATTGGAATACCTTGAAATTTAGTATGTTGGTTATCCATGAGGTGAACAAAAACCCCATGAAAAAAAATTCAAAAAAATTGTGGGAGATGGTGGAAAATGGGGGCGCTTCCTTAGATTGACTCTAAGGAGGCACCCTAGATCCCTTTTACCATGTATGTGGGTGTGTGTGACGAGTAAGTGTGTATATTTATTTATATCAAAACCATTCAAAACAAAACTCCACTAGGATACTTGATGCGCCCAAAACTAACACCTAAAACCCACCTAGCAATGGCACGAATGCCAAGGCTAGATGTATCCAAAATGTAACTCCCGAAGAGTACCGCAAGTGCACATTGTCAAGTTATAATATAAAGATATTGATCCCACAGGGAGGTGACTGCTATTATTGTCTTGGGTAATCTCTAAATATCTAGAATAATGCTAGGAGCCGGGTTCAGAAGATTGTTTGTTGTAGAGTTATCTTTCAAAAAAGATTTTAATCAATAATAAAAGACTAGGGCGTTAAGACTCACCATTAAGATCGTCGGATGTCGATACTAGGTTAGATTCTTACGTTGCATTGGCTTTATTAGAGGTTGTTGCATCTACGATGTAGAACAATGGCCAACTAACATTAGCAACATTTGTCTAACGTATCACATGCTTACCCCCACTCTCATGGTTGGCCTCACATACGATCAGTGCATTAGGATCGACAACTATTCATGCCACTCTCGTGGATAGAATGATCTCCATTCATGCCACTCTCGTGGATATAATGATCTCCATTCATGCCACTCTCGTGGATAGAACTTCGATGTGTATTTTAGTGGCTCTCATTGACGCAAAGACGATAATCATCAATTAGTAATATAGGATGTCGGTGGATTCCATCAAGGAGCGCACAAGGCATGGTCGCAAACCCTAATTAAATCCACTGACCTCCTAATTAAGTTCTTATGATACTCCTTAAGCACGCAGTGCCATCGATCGTGGACATAATCCCAATTCGAGATATCCTACAAACTTGACTGGATCAACCAAAACACGTCCCTTTTATACCAACGCAACCTAAAAATCCTCACTTTCCATCTAAATCCTAAGATCCTGGTCCATTAGCCCTAGATAGAACTACTCATGGATCATAACAAGAGACATGAAAGATTCAATAAAGTCAAGAGAATTCATCATAGCAATAGAAAACATCAAGTAAAGAATAGAAAGTTTAGAGAATCGTTACCAACATGTCGTAGGATGATAGCCAATCGTAAATAGAAGAACAATATTCCACGAAATAAAGATCAATAAAATATCAACTTTGGCCTCTACAAAATAGCGACAGCTAGAACTTCTCTCTAAAATCTTAAACTAAAATTAAACTAAGGAAAATAAGAAAGCTATATGAAAAAGGGTTAAAATTGTGCTTATATACAAGGGGTATGGACCCCAAAAAATCTCAAAAAATCTAGGCACTTGGGCCCACCAACTTATCTGGCTGTGTCGACCTACTCGGTCGAGTAGGGCGCCGCTCGGTCGAGCTGCATGCGGCCGTTTCTTTGCTGCTTCTTTGGCTCTGGCTGATATGGGCTACTCGGTCAAGTAGCCCCTCCACTCGGTCGAGCTACTGTAGGTTTGAGCTCTCTCCAGAACGTTGCTCTGTTTGGTTGTGACTCGGTCGAGTAGATGATCAGCTCGGTCGAGTGGCTTGCTGCTCGGTCGAGTGGAGCATATCCGTTTCTGATGCAACGTCTGTGTGTCAGCTCGGTCGAGTGGAGCATGTTCGTTTCAGCTGCAATGTCTGCGTGTCAGCTCGGTCGAGTGTTGATGTACTCGACCGAGTTGCCTGGGAAACTGAACACAAGTAGGCCTAGTGTTCTCATGTCTTGCTCTCTTCTCCTCCTCTCCTCCAATCTTCTTCCTTGCCTCGACAAACTCTCATGGAACCTCTCCAATGATGTCTCGGATGTGTAGGATGTGTCCATATCCTGAAATAGCTCCAATTCGCTCCAAAACTCCTGAAAATCCACAAAGCTATACGAAACTCGAATATGGTGTTAGAAGCACGATAATATATGAAAATGTGGACTTTGGAGGCGAATATGATATGAAATGATGCAGGAAATATATGTAAAATATGGACACATCAAAATCCCCCAAGCTTACCTCTTACTCGGCCTCGAGGAAGATGAATACGAGGCTCACCGGGAGGATAAAATAAAAATATAAAAAGGAATGAAAGATGGAGGGAGACGCTAGATTATTCGGTCAGATCTCAAGCCATAGCTATATATCACGATACTCTGAAAGAGTTGGAATACATGCCATATGAATTACATATCTTGACTAAACATAATACTTGTAAGCCATGAAGAGCAAAGGAAGGGATTCTCTAAATTCATGCAATCAACTCATATTCACATTATGTAATTCATAGAGTTTAATATAAAAATGTTGGCGATGCACTTTTCAATCAAGAGTTATAAATGAAGCATATAAGAATCATACCATGCATGCAATAGAGAATAGAATAACAGTTATGGCATTCGCATATTTATTTCAAATCATAAAAAATCTACATAGCTAATATATTTTGCAAAGTCTAAGCATTAATAGATATTACCATTCATGCACAATCTCCGCTCTAATGTCGTGCTCACTCATATAATCAAACGAATTCATCCCCCAAAGCTTAGCTTGAGGCATCGCATCTAAAGGGAAAGATGGGAGAAAATGGAAATTTTGCCTTGGTTTTTCCAAGTATTATTTTGTAGCTCCAAGTAATGGAATAGAGAGATAGTTTTCTTTTCTTTTTGGTTTTTGAACTTTTTGTTTCTCTTCCTCTTTTTCTTTTGTAGGAGCTATTTGATTTGCATTTTTGCTTTTTTGGCTCTGTCACGCCCCGCTTCCCTAAAATGGAGGCGAGACGTGAAAAGGTCCGCACGAGAGTGGAGCTGTGAAGCCCCAAGCCCGATAAGCGTCAATAAAACATAAGCAGGTCCCTGTAACCACAAACAGAACAACAATAATAACACAAGGAGAGACAGAAATAAAATCTCAAATCTCAGAATTTGTCCAACATTAAAAATTAAGTTCAACATCCAGAAAAGCCACCAGGCTAAAAGAAAGAGTCTAAAGGCCTAACACACGGCCAACACAACAAACACTAACAAAGTATGGGTGCTACGCATCGATAACTAAAAGCAGTCTAAAGCAAAAAGGGAAAGCTCTATGAGGACACTAAGACTGATCTCCAGTGTCCACGAAGTCCTCGATCAACGCGGGCTCTGACTCAGCGTCAGCAAACACCACGTCCTCAGCGACAAACTCAGGCTCGGGATCTAACATGTGTCACCCAAAAGAGAAAAGGGGCACATGTCAGCAAGTCGAAAGACTTGTGCAAGGAAACTGAAAGAAAGGTAAACTAACAACCTAGCAGTTAAAGTATGGTGCATGGCATGGCAAGTATCGTATGGAAGTAACAAGTGAAGTACAAGTAGCAAGTAACAAGTGGTAGGTGTGACATGTATTGTCAAGTAACAAGTACAAGGGATCACCCACACACATGTGAGCGCCCTATTGGCCGTAGGCTGTATTCAAGTACAAGGGATCACTCACACACAGGCGAGTGCCCTATTGCCCGCAGGCTGTATTGAGCTCGTTTTCTGGACCACGAGCCAGATTTGTAATTGGCCTAGGGTTGTGCCCGCAAAATGGGTGCCTAGCCGGAACAAGTAGCACTAGTATGTAGCGATGCTACGCAATCACGATGAGTGTTCAAGCATGCAATGACATGAGCAGATATTCGCATACCGTTAATTGAAATTAAACATGACAGGCAAAATGCAATGACATGAACAGATATTCGCGTACCGTTAATTGAAATTAAACATGACAGGCAAAATGCAATGACATGAACAGATATTCGCGTACCGTTAATTTAAATTAAACATGGCAGTTAAAGATGCATGGATGACATGAACAATTAATACGTGTACCGTTAAGTGAAATTAAACGTGACATACAAGCATGATGAAGGTGACAGACCAAGCTTCGTTGTCAAGCTAGGTCAATGGCGTCCAGACGGCTATCCTTTCACCGTCTAGTCTCTTTCACCGCCAAATCAAGAGATGCAAGTTTCACTTGCCTAGCACCGAGGATGATGATCAACGAGGCCGTCACACAAATGCTAACTACGGAGATGAGATCGCTGCCATGGCAAAACAATACTAAAACAACATCCAACCTAGTTTTACTAGGGTTTCACAAAAACACAAATGGGCTATGAGGATATTAAGAGATCGAGTTATTACCGTATCGGAAGCGGAAGAACGATGCCGAGCAAGCACAGCAACGGAAGAAACGATCCGGGGAACCTAGGGTTCAGATCTGGAATGGATGGGGAAAACCTGGAGAAATGGGGTTTGGGGGGTTTTGGGGGGTTGGAGATGGCCTAGGGCATGGTGGTAGGCCAAAATGGAGAGGGAAACTCCAAGGGAGGAAGGAATAGCTTGGGGAAATGTTGGAGAGTGATTTGGGGAAGGAGGAGGCTCAGGAGAATGAAAGAGGGATGAAAGAAAACGTGGGTGGGGTTTAAATAGGGAGTGCTGGCGGCTGCCCAGAAATTAGGGTTTCGACACTGATTAGTCGGTTAAAGAGCAACCACTGACCGACTAGTTTGGGAACTAGTCGGTCGGTTGACCAATGCAGACCGACTAAGTCCAAACAGTAACTCCTGTACAAAAATAGGATTTATATTTAGTCAGTCAAAGAACAACTACTGACCGACTAGTTTCGAATCTAGTCGGTCGATGAACGTTCTTAGACCGACTAAGAATGAATAGTACTTGGTATCAAAATGATCATAGAGTTAGTCGGTTGAAGAGCGATTGATGACCGACTAGTTTGCAACCTAGTCGGTCGACCAATGTTCTTAGACCGACTAACGATAAACAGTAACTCCTGAGAAATTATCAAAGCCAACTAGTCAGTCCATGAAGGTTTACCGACCGACTAAATCGTCATCTAGTCGGTCGGTTCCCCTTCTTGTACCGGCTAACGTGCACAGAAAGTTTCGAAATGGAGCGCGAAGCTCCGGGATCGATTCCTAAGACTCCTAGGCTTGATCTAACAATAAGATATGACCGATATGAAGCCCGTCACGAATGACTTACTCCAAAATCGACGATTCTAAGGAAGGAGCTAGAAAATCACGACGAAACGATGGAAAATGAAAGCTACGGAGACGAAAACCACACATGAGGAGAAAATCCACCCAAACATATATATATATATAATATAAATAATCCAGATACATGAAAACCAGTCGTTACATCCTCCCCAACTTAAGAAAAATTCCGTCCTCGGAATTTCCCAACACTCACGTGTCTGGAAACAAAAGTGGGTAACACTCTCGCATCTCATCCTCGTTCTCCCAAGTAGACTCCCCAGGCGAGCCGTGTCGCCACATCACCCTCACAAGATTGACAACCTTGTTCCGAAGTGACTTCTGACGCCTGTCCAGAATCTGCACTGGCTGCTGGTCATACGTCATATCAGGGCGAACGGTAATCTCCGAGAAATCCACAGCATGAGATGGATCGCTAATGTATCGACGAAGCTGCGACACATGGAAAACATTGTGAACTCCTTCCAAAGATGGCGGTAAGGCTAAGCGATAAGCTACCTCGCCAACTTTATCCAGAATGTCAAACGGTCCAATGTATCGCGGGCTCAACTTCCCTCGCTTCCCAAAGCGAATCACACCACGATTCGGGGAAATCTTCAAGAACACATGGTTGCCCGGCTGAAACTCCAAAGGTCGGCGTTTAGCATCCGCCCAATGCTTAAAACGGTCCTGAGCAATCCTCAACCTCTCCCAAATATTCCTGACAACATCCACAGCTTCCACAATCATCTCAGGTCCCAACAGCTCCCGATCACCAACGTCATCCCAACTCAATGGCGATCGACATTTCCTCCCATAAAGAGCGGTGAAAGGCGCCATGCCAATGCTCGTCTGGAAGCTGTTGTTGTAAGAAAACTCTACCAGATGTAGATGGTCCTCCCACGAACCCTTGAAATCCAACATGCACGCCCTCAGCATGTCCTCAAAGATCTGAATCGTCCTCTCGTACTGGCCATCCGTCTGCGGATGGTACGCCGTGCTGAAACTCAGACGCGTACCCAAACTCTTCTGCAAACTCTGCCAGAACTGAGATGTGAACCTCGTGTCTCTGTCCAACACGATACTCACGGGGACTCCGTGAAGTCCTACGACCTCCTGCACGATTCACGTTACATCACTATCTAAACTAGGAAAAGGAAATAAAAACGGAGAGTAAAAGAATTCACCTCCATATATCTCCTCGCTAGCGCCTCAGTAGACT
>CM061132.1:117312582-117362587 GCA_030789695.1 Scilla litardierei
CCTCGGTGGGTCGAGCGGCTGTGGTTGTTCGCCTCGACCGGGTCGGGGGACGTTACAAGGTGCGCCCGTCTCCATATTGCCCCGGATTTTCGGGGTAGCGACCCTTTCACGTGGCGGAGAGTCCATGGGTCGTGTGGGTGGATTCGGGTGGGACCCCTACGATCTTTGGGTCGTAACACCTGTCATATGGCCAAATGGCCGACTGTTAGTGATTTTTCAAATGGCTAAAGATCTTACTTCCGAGGCAATTTCGTTATTATGTTTTTAGATCATAGAAGAAATTGTTGAGGCTTTTGAGCCGATATATCATGTTGTTTCATGGTACAAAAATGTACAGTAGTAAGTAGGTACTTTTTAGAAAATGAATGATACATACTATCGAATGAAAATTTAGTCACTTATACATTTGATTTGCTTTATTTATCTATTTTATTTGTTTTTGGCAGAGCAAGCAGCTCTGGATGCTAGAAGATTAAATAAAGAAGTCCTGCCATTTGACTACAAGTGGACTAAGAGAACATGGAGGATAACAGTGAAATTTTTTGGACAGTGGATTAGTGACCAATTTTAGAATGTCACTGTAGGAACATGCATTGTAAATATATGAACACGATTATTTAACAAAAGCTCAATGTCCTTTTTAACTCATCAAGGATTATTGTAATGACGATTTTGAAATTTCTAAATTAGGAAAGGTTATGCTTATGGATTTCTGCATTACCTTTGGTTTTGATCAGAATTCACTAGCAAAAAAACCACCATAATTACAATCTCTTGGTTTCATGACTCTTGATCTGCCAAAACTTTCTGAGTTGTTGCTGTCGTTATTTCTAAACACATTTTCTGAGTTTATACTTCTTGAATGATTGCAAAGAACTGGAGAGGTTAGTTAAGATTCAAGGAGCTTACTTTCAAGGAGTAGCAACTAGAGATTTTAGAAGGAAATCTAGGAACTGAATTTAATTTATCAATCAAATCAAACCTTCTATATTACAATTTTATCTTTTTATATAAGAGCCATTTGCTTTTAGATGAAAGGTTTTAGCTTTGATAAGTGGTAGTGAATCGAATTATTTGCCAAAGGTGTTTGTTAGGATCATGGGCTTTAGTTATGGATAATACTTGGAAGTTCTCTAAAAGGGATTAATATGTGCAATAATCAGTGAATTCAATTACAAAAGAAAATTTGTGTTATGGTTACATGAGTTGAGAATTTGGTTATGGAAATTTTCACCTAATACTGGTCTGCAATCTTAAGTTAGATGGAAATTTGTTAAATCAGATTGAAGTTTAGTCTATTGAATTTGTGGCTTTTTAATTAAATAGAATCACGGTAAGATAATATATGAAATTAAAAAGACCCCAGCTTCTTATGCCATTATTGTTCTGGTTATCAAGTTTTTTAGGAATTGAGCAACACTTATCATGGGTTGGTTATTAAGTGTGTGACTGGAGCTTTTTAAAATTTACTAGCAGAGATTTTCAAAGTGATTTTATCCATTAAATTTTTTGAGATGAACTAAGTAACAATTATTATTATTTAATTATTTTTTTCGTTTAAAATTAGGATATCCACGATTTTGAGGGAAATTATTTTCATTGAATGTAAGAACAAAATATTGAGAAGACTAAAGTATTTGGGTTGCGCTTTAATTGTTGTTGTTCATTTAAAATTCAAGATCCAAGATTTGTAGGGGGTACTATTTTAAATGAACTGTGCTTTTATGACACATGTTAAATCTTGATGGAACTAAATTTTGGGGGACTAAAATTTTTGGAGGAACTAAATTCTCTGGTGGGAACTAAATTTTGAGGGGACCTAAATTTTTTGGAGGAACTAATAACAATTATTACAGTTTACTTATTGTTATTCGTTTAAAATTAGATGATTAAAGATTTTGAAGGGGAATATTTTTTATGAACCGTGCCCTTAGGGCATATGTTATGACTATCTATATTACAAATGATGGATGTTATCAAGAGAAATTGGATAAGAGACTTTGGACAAGAGAAATTGGACAAGAGATGAGATTTTGAGGGATAAGAGAGGATGAGGTGATTTTTGCACATACAACCAGGGTATTTGCATTTTTGCTCTTGGACCCTCCACTCACCCACGACCACACTTTTTCTTCTTCGTCCGAAAATACAACCAGGGTATTTGCATTTTTGCCCTTGGACCCTCCACACACCCACGACCACACTTTTTCTTCTTCCTCCTTTTCGGACCGTTTTTTTCCGGTCCATGTGCACGTGTGCACGGGTTATTTCCACGCCGAAGGCGCCCGCTAAATTTTTGTTCGTTTAAATTTGGAGGGGGAAATAATTTTTGTTGAGAACAAATACTTTGAGGGGAAATCTTAAATGAACTGTGCTCAATGGCACGGGTCCGCGTCGAAGGCGCCCGTGTCGAAGCTAAATTTTTGTCCGTTTAAATTTTAGAGGAGAAATAATTTTTGTGGAGAACAAAGATTTTGAGCGGATATCTTAAATGAACCTTGCTCGAGTGCAGGGGTCCGCAACGAAGGCACCCACTCGCTAAATTTTTTTACGCTAATTTGTTTTTTCGTGCCAAAGGTGCTCGCATCCAATTTGTTGTTCCACGCTGAAGGCGCCCGTGCCAAATTTGTTGTTCCGTGCCGAAGGCGCCCGCACGGAATGTGCCCGTGTCGCTAAATATTTTTACACTGATTTGTTCCGTGTAATTTTGGTTGTAAAAAGAATTTTTTGGGGAACAAAGATTTCGCAGGGGAAAATCTTAAATGAACCGTGCCCGCGGGCACGGGTTATGACTAGTATGTGTGTGTGTGTGTGTGTGTGTGTGTGTGTGTGTGGGAAAAAGGGATCTAGGAGGGCGACACCATTTCCCTCCATTTGCCACAATTTTTTTCGAAATGTTTTTTCATGGAATTGTTGTTCATACCATGGATGGTCAACATACAAAATTTCAAGGTATTCCAATACTTTTTGAGCCTCCATCTACCACCTATTACTTCAACGGTCTGAAAACGTGCTGAAAAACACATGAAGTTGCAAGGTGTAGATGAGGGCTCAAAAAGTATTAGAATCTCTTGAAATTTGATATGTTGATCATCCATGAAGTGAACAACAAACCCATGAAAAAAATTTCAAATAAAATATAGGAGATGTTGGGAAATGGGGGTGCCTCCTTAGATTGAATCTAAGGAGGCACCTTAGGATCCCTTTACCCTATATGTATATATAATCTCTATAATCAAACTGATTACTAGAATGTTTTCCCCAATCTCATCCCTAAGCGTAAGCTTACTACTGAGGCTGCAAGTTGGTTGGACATGGCGGTTTCTGCTGCTGAAATTAAGAATGCCGTTTTCCAAATTGGAAAAGACAAAGCCCCTGGTCCTGATGGATTCAATGCTTATTTTTTCCAACATGAATGGGATGTAGTTGGGAATGATGTTATCTCTGGAATTTCCTCCTTTTTCAGCTCTGGTCATATGCCAACCATATTAATCATACTTTTCTTACTCTGGTACCTAAGAATGCAAATGCTACGGGGCTCAGAGATTACAGGCCCATTGCTTGCTGCAATGTCATCTATAAAATTATCAGTAAGGTTCTTTGCAACAGACTCAAGCATGTCATTAGTGATCTTATTTCCCCCAATCAGGTGGCTTTCCTAAAGGGTAGACAACTTGTAGATTGTACTCTGATTGCCCATGAGCAGATCCGGGATTTTAGTAACCCTATGGGGTCCAGAACATGTATCAAGCTAGACCTCCGAAAAGCTTTTGACAGTGTGAACATGGAGTTCATCTTCTTCCTCTTACATCAAATGAGCTTCATGAGTAGATTTATTAATTGGATCGGCCAATGTATCTCATCTCCTATGTTTTCAGTTCTTATTGATGGATCCCCAGAAGGCTATTTTTCATCTAATAGAGGACTTCGTCAAGGTGATCCCCTTTCCCCCTATCTTTTTGTCTTAGTAATGGAAGCCTTTTCTCTACTTCTTGCTAGAGCTGAATCAACCTGTTGCATCCAGCCTTTGAGAAGAGTTGGTTCCATCTCTCATCTTCTCTTCGCAGATGATTTACTTGTCTTATGTCGGGAAAATCCAAGATCCCTTTATGGCCTTAGTGATTTACTTCTTAAGTTTAATCAATTCTCCGGCCTACATATTAACTGGGGTAAAAGTTCGGCCATTTTCAGCAAAGGCATGCGGAATCCTAGGGACCTTGCTAATATCCTAGGAGTTAAAATGGTATCTTCCATTACCACTTATTTGGGGTTGCCACTATCTTCTACTTATCCAAAGCCTGCAATGTTTTCACGTCTTGTGGATAAGTGTAGAATGAGACTACTTGGTTGGACGTCCTCACTCCTCTCAATTTCTGGTAAAATTGAACTGGTCCGAACTGTAATCTATGGCATGGTCTCCTTCTGGATGCAGGTTTATCGACTTCCTACATCTATTATTCGTACTATTACTTCCGCTTGCAGAAATTTCATATGGAGAAAATTTAATACTTGGGCCTGGAAGGATCTTTGTGCCCCTAAGAAAGAGGGGGGTGTGGGCCTGAGATTGTTGGAAGATTTGTCTATGGCCTCAGGAGTCCGACTCACTTGGAGGGTGCTTTCCACTGATGGATTCTGGGCAACTTATATGCGTAGGCACTACGGGGAAATTAATTACGGGTTTTATGCTTCGAGGCCTAGGCCAACCCAATCGGGGACATGGAAGTTTCTTATTAGAAATCGGATCTCCTCTCAAAAACTTATTAAGCGTGTTGTAGGAGATGGCACTTCAACCTCTTTTTGGTATGATAATTGGCACCCAAAGGGTCCTCTGCATCTTCTCCTTGCTCCTTCCTCTGGGACGGAAAACAAACGTGTCAGTGACTATTGAACGCAATCTAGTTGGAAAGATGACCCTTACATCCGGCCTTTGCTCCCTGATTTACATTCTGTCACGCTGACTCATTCTCCTGACCGTTGGCATTGGCTGTCAGGTACTGCTTTCACTTTCAAGTCCGCATGGCAAGGTTCAAGACTAAGCAAATCTCCCTTTCCGTTGTATCTTGTGGTTTGGCACCGGGCTCACATACCGAAATGGGCTATTTTGTTGCTGAGAGCTTTGAGAAATAAACTGGCACCCAATGATCGGCAAGGCAAGTGGGGTATCACAGATGATTTAAATTTCGTGCTTTGCAATGACAATGCTCCTGAATCTGTAGCACACTTATTCTTTGAATGTAACTACTCTAGTTACATTCTGACTAGGAGTTTGCTCAAGCTTGGATATACGGGTGTTTTCCCTACTGCTCTCTCAGGTACTAGTGATTTAATTTTATCCATTTATAGTAATTCTGATCCTGCGGGTGTATTGGCTAAAACAGTATTGGCGTCGATGGTTTGGCACATTTGGAAGCAACGTAACAAGAGGATTTTTGAAAGACTGAGTATGTGGAAGACGAAGTTGTTTGAAGATATAGCTGCAGATGTATTCATAGCCCTGCGTAATTTGGATATGGAGCATGCTTCTGACACGACCCCTTTTTCTAACTGGGGAATTATAGACGCCGGGTGATTTAATATTTGTACTCTCTATAGGGCCTGTGTGTTTTGGCCATTTTTAAAGCTAAATTAGTTCTTTTGACTGGTTGTTGATGGTTGATATTAGGCTGTTAAGGGTGATGACGCTTGTGTCCTCTCCCCTCATCCCCTGGTATCTTCTATTACCAACTAGTATACACTTTTTGTATATATTTGTGATTAATAAAGGCTTCGATTATCCGTCAATATATATATATATATATATATTTTGGCAAGTAAAAGTTAGTCTTTATTAACAACAAAATGTACAGCAAAGACAGGAATAGCAGTAGCTAACAAAAAGAGACAGGAGAGGACACAAGCGTCGTCACCATCTACAGTCTACTAACTACCGTTATCACTGTCCAAGAAATAAAGGAGAACACAGATTAGCCAGTATCAATGAATCCCCATTTATCAAATGGGGTTACATCAGAGACGCCTTCCAGGTCTATATTGCAGAGAGCAATCTTGATATCAGATGAGATTGCTTCAAACACCAAAGTCTTGCTCCTTGACTTATTTTCAAATAGCCGTTTATTTCGCTCCCTCCATATGTGCCACACCATGGCCGCTAGGCACATCTTGGCCAGAACCCCCAAAGGGTCTTTTTTATCATAGCGATCCTTAATAAAATCACATACACCAGAAATTGCCTTAGGGACAACCCCAGCATAGTTTAATTTTAACATGCATCGTGCTAAAATATACGCAGCAAACTCACAGTCAAAAAAGAGATGTGGAGTTGTTTCCTCAACACCAGCCGCACAAAGGACACATGTACTAGAACTTGCAATACTCCATTTGTGAAGGAGGTCACGGGTTGGAAGCTTACACCGAACAGCACGAAGAAGGGTCAGAGCGAATTTAGGGACATGCAATTTGAACCAAATTATTTCGAAATGAGGGAAGCTTGTGCCCGCCAGCCTGGCACCATTCCAAGCTGCGGAAAATTTGAACTTATTGCCAGGGACCCAATGCCAATCATCTTGACCTACAGATAAACTTATAGGTTGAAGTATATGCCGAACGGAAGAGATACTTGGGTCATCCTCCCATCCATTCGATGACCAGTAATGATTGACACTGAACTTCTCTGCGCCAGGAGGGGGGTCATGAATCAGGTGGATAGGGCCCATAGGGTGCCAGTTGTCATACCAGAAGCTAGTAGTCGTGCCATCCTTCACTATACGCTTGATGAGATTCTGAGATACTCTTCTACATTTAAGCATGAACTTCCAGGAGCCAGATTGGATAGGCCTTGCTTTAGCAGCAAAGAACCCACCAGCAGTTTCTTTATATTGCTTTGACATATATTTAGCCCAGATACCCGTATTGGTAAGGAGCCTCCAGGTCAAACGGATTCCTGAAGCCACATTCAAATCACTTAGTAATCTCAGGCCCACACCCCCTTCTTTCTTTGGTGTACACATATCTCTCCAGGCCCAAATATTAAGCTTACCCCAAATGAAATTTCTGCACACAGAGTCAATAGTACGGATGATAGAGGGGGGAATACAGTAGGCTTGCATCCAGAAAGACACCATACCGTAAATTACAGTACGAACCAGTTCAATTTTGCCAGAAATTGAAAGAAGAGATCGAGCCCAACCAAGCAACCTATTTTTGCATTTATCCACCAGGCGGTTGAACAAAGAAGATTTAGGATAATGGGAAGAGAGCGGGAGACCTAAATAGACAGTGAAGGAGGTCACCAGTTTTATACCAAGAAGATTAGCAAGAGAGGAAGGCTCACGAACTCCTTTACTGAATATAGCAGAGGACTTATCCCAATTAATATCAAGTCCAGAAAGCTGGCGGAATCTGGAGAGCAAGGCCTTAAGCCCATTTAGTGAGCGGCTATTGGCTCGACAAAATACAAGGAGATCATCCGCAAATAGAAGGTGAGAGATAGATCCAGATCTGCGTAATTGTTGAATTGATCCTGAAGTTTCCGCAATAGACATTAGCAGAGAGAAAGATTCCATTACAAGTACAAAGAGGTATGGTGAAAGAGGGTCCCCTTGCCTCAAGCCTCTATTGGAATTAAAGTAGCCCTCAGGGGTGCCGTCAATCAAAACAGAGAACATAGCGGTGGAAATGCAAGCAGAAATCCAATTAATAAATTTGTGGCTGAATCCCATTTGATGAAGTAGGAAAAAGATAAATTCCCTATTAACACTGTCGAACGCTTTACGAATATCTAGCTTAATACAAGCTCTGGAGCCCATTTGGTTGCTGAAGTCACGAATCTGTTCATGAGCTAGGAGTGTGCAATCTGCAAGGAGCCTGTCTTGAATGAAAGCTGCCTGATTGGGAGCTATTAAATCAGCAATGACAGGTTTTAGCCTGTTGCATAAGACCTTACTAATGATTTTATAAATTACATTGCAACAGGATATAGGTCTGTAGTCCCCTATGCCAGTTGATGTTGAGCTCTTGGGCACAAGGGTAAGGAAAGTGTGATTGACATGCGGTGGCATATAGGACATACAGAAGAAATAGGACACCCCAGAAATAACATCATCACTAATCACATTCCATTCGCGCTGATAAAAATTGGCATTATACCCATCTGGTCCAGGCGCTTTATCAATACCAATTTGAAATACCGCATTCTTGATTTCAATGGAGGAAACTGGACGATCCAACCAATTTATAGCATCCATAGTGAGCTTGCGTTTAGGAATAACATTAGGGAATACATTCATGTAATCATCCTGGTGATATAGCTTCATGTAGTATAGACAGGCCTCCTTACGAAGGAGCTTAGAATCCGAATTAACTGTGCCATCATTTGAAATTAGGTGGCCTAAGTGATTATGGCAATGACGAGACTTCATCGCCATGTAGAAAAATTTAGTATTCCTGTCACCAAGCAACAACCAATTCTGACGGCTTTTTTGCCTCAAATCCTCTTCCTCCACATTTAAAGCCTTCACAAGTTTATCAGTAAGAAGACTTTCAGTATGGTAGTCAGCATTGATAGAGTGCATGCCATGTATAGCCCGAAATAATTCCAGCTCTTTCATGCACTTATACACATCAAGTTCCTTCCTATAATCTGCCGACCAACCTTTTAAAACATGCTTTAGGTATTTTAGCTTAAAAGATAGTTTCTGCAAAGGGGTTCCCTCAAACTGGAGGGTCCAGTTATTGCGTACAAGGTCATGGAATCCAGGCAAAGAAATCCAGGAATTATAAAATTTAAATGGTTTGGGAAGAGATAGTACCGTTGGAAGAAGATATACCAACATAGCATGGTGATCACTTGTAGTAGCCGCAATATACTCATAATACGAGTGAGGTAGAATTCTAACCCAGTTGGAGTTGCACAGGACACGATCAAGCCGTGCAGAGATGCGAGAGTTCCCCATTCGCTTGTTGGTCCAACTGAGACTACAACCGGTGCTCTTCAGCTCAAGCAGTTGACAACCACCAATAAAAGAATTAAAATCATCCATAGCCGAAACATCCACTGCACGACCACCAATTTTCTCAGAAGTGCTGCGAACACAATTAAAATCACCACCAATCAACCAAGGGATTCTGTTGTACATATTTGAGCAATCGGAGAGGTTTGACCAGAGAGCTGCTCGGCTACTAGTAATATTGAACCCATACATAGCCGAGATCCCAATAACCAATCCCGCAACATTAGAGAAGGTTGCCGAAACATGTTGAGACGATGCAGAGTTTAAGGTGCAATTCCAGACTTTTAAATTATAGAAAATTACTATTCGACCACCCGGATTTTTGTCCCTGTTATCAGTGCATCCCCACTCTGGTGAAAAACATTTTGCTATTCGAGTAGCATTACAACCCTCAACCTTAGTCTCGAGAAGACAAACAATAGACGGATTAAGTTTACGAAGGAGATGCTTCAGATCAGCTCGACGAGCGGTATTATTAAGTCCCCGAGTGTTCCAGAAAAAGACTGTCATTATTTAAAAAATATAGAAGGGAGACAGGTCGAACCTGATCAGATTGCAAGCCGGGTGCTACGTCGCACCGTGGAGGAAGAGGTTGAGGACAGTTTCGGCTTGATAGCTTCCCTAGATTTCGACACAGCAGAATGCTCCTCCACCCACGCCGGGTTGAGGATAGTAAGAGAGGCTGGTGGATCGAGCTCATCAGAAGCTGCTTGCATCACCCTCTGGTGGGACGGAGGAGATACACAGTGGCCGTTGCATTCATCAGAGTTAGGAGAATGGTGTTCATTGCAGTCAGCATATGGAGGATGTTCATCAAGGCGCGTAGTGTTCTGATCACTCCTTATTTTACACCTTTTTCCGCATGTTTGCATGCCATTTAGATCGCCCAAATCATGTTTTTCACGATATATCGACGATATTGCGATGCTTTTCACGCTTTGTTGTTTTTGTCGCATTTCAGGCGATTTGGCGCGATTTGGAGTGATCATGAGATGCGCTCACGATAGACGGCCACCGACGACCTCCCCGAGGGGTATTTTGCTATTGGAGAGGAGTGGAAGAAGAATGGACGTCGCCGGAGCGACGAGGAGGCCAAAACGACCAGTTTGGGCATTTTTTGTGTCCCACTCGGCCGAGTGGAGGAGCCACTCGGCCGACCAGTGAGACACTGCTCGGCCGACCCGTTCAGACACGATTTCCATGTGTACTCGGCCGAGCGACGGAGACCACATCGGCCGAGTGACGATACCACGTCCGCCCGAGTGGCGCCCAGACGAAGGCCCTCAAAAAGATCGAAGTTACTGTTTTTCGGCCATCTGAGCTTCAGAAGACCCACTCGGCCGAGTGGCAAATCCCGTCCGCCCGAGTGAAGTGAAGCCATCGGCCGAGTGACGACAACTCACTCGGCCGAGCCGCCCCCGAACTGAAGACCCCTGAAGCCCCCGACTTACTGGAAAATTGACAGGGTTTTAACTCGGCCGAGCGACATTTGTCACTCGGCCGAGTACGATGCGCAGCCTGTAGCGAAATTTGCGGAAAACAGGCTGTGCAGGGGCATTTTGGTCAGGATTTTTAGACGATTTTTGGGGCTATTTAAGCTCTGTTTTTACCCTAGTTTAGAGAGCCACCTCTCAGATTTTTTGCAGCTTTTTGAGTCTACTTTTTAGTTTTATTAATTGTGATTGGAGAAGAGAAAAACTTGGATTTTTGTTGGGTTGATTGAAGATCTACATTGGTTTGCACTTCTCTTCCCCAAAAACTCTATTTTTATTGTTTATATCATTGTTGTGATGAATTCCATTGTCTATTTCATTGCTAATTATTGTGCTATTGCTATGATTAGTGAGTAGTCTCCACGTCTTGGGGCGTGGGGATGAACCCTACAAGCCCAATTTCGTATTTGTGTTGAATTGGTAGAAATTGAGCTAGGATTGTTATTAGGGATTAGATTGGGATCGAATTACTACGGATAGCTAGGTATTCACATCAATTGGGATTTGCAAGAGATTGGATCCCAATTCGATAGGAAGCCCTAGAAATCCGAATTGGGTTGGAGTCGGATTTTCGAAGTATCGGTTTGCAAGAAATTGGACCGATGCTAGGATCTCCGGTTGCAATTCCGTGCCGATACCCGTTTGCAAGAGATTGGACGGGTAGGAACTATCCTAATCTAGATTGTGGACCGAGTTTGCAAGAGATTGGGCTCGGTGCGCAATTGGACGATGATGTTGATCCTAATGCTAGCTTCCCTAGGCTAGGGTTTGCAAGAGATTGGACCCAAACCTAGGATAGCTATAGACCGGCAACAGCGCGAGAGCGTGAGCTTGGTTCCACATTTAGTTGCAACTAGTTCATCCAAATTCTCACCCTAGCGATTTCGATACCGGCGAACCACAATTGTGAAATACGGTGAGTAGTGGGGATTCCCCATTCCCTAGGCGTTCTCTATTTGATTTGATATTTCGCACTTTTGTCTGACGATTGTGACAGGATCGCCCAAGGCAATTATCCCTCTAAATAGCCAGGTTGATTAGGAGCAAGCACGGTCATTCGTCCTCCCTGTGTTCGATACCCGCTCGCCGCTATACCGTGCGCTTGCGGTAAAACTACAACCGTCGCCTCGGGACGTGTACGCCGGGGCGCGATCAAGTTTTTGGCGCCGTTGCCGGGGAGGCGATTGCGTTTGATTCTTTTTCACCTTAGCTATTTCTTTCTTTTATTTTCTTTTTATTTTATTTCTTTTACCATTATTATTTCCTTTGCTATTCTTACCTAACCCTTCCACGGTACTAATCATCTCTTTGAAACTCTGTTTTCCTTGTGCATGTACACGAGATCTACGGCGGACCCCGAAGCCTTATTATTCGATCCCGAGATCGAACGTACCGCGCGGAGAATCAGAGCGGAAAGGAGACAATATCCGGAAGGGCGGTTTATGACCAACCGGGAAACTCCCGAAGAATTGGCGGAGAGAATGGCGAGAATAATTTCTATTCGCGATAGGCTTCGGCCTAAAACCTCTTCTACTACGTCATCCATCGCCGTGCCGGAGTTGGCGGCCGACAAGAACTTCGAGCTAAAGACGGGATTGGTGGTTTTGATGCAACAAGACCCATTTCATGGGAACGCTCACGAGAACCCCCACTACCACATCCAATCATTCTTGTCGAAGTGCGCCACTTTCCAAATGCCGGGGGTCCCGATCGATGCCATCAGACTGCGCCTCTTCCCCTTCACGCTAAAGGACAAAGCACTCTATTGGCTGAGGACGCAAGCTGACGGAGTTTTCACCTCTTGGGACGGGTTGGCGGATGCATTCATTGATAAATTCTATCCACCATCCAAGACGGTGAAAATCCGGAGCGCTCTCATGTCCTTCAAGCAAGGACCACATGAGACGCTCTATGAAGCTTGGGAGCGATTTAAGGATTTGCAGCACCAGTGCCCGCACCACAGTATAGAAGATTGGGAGTTAGTGCATAGCTTCTACAACGGTCTCCAACCGGGGACCAAACAAATTATTGATGCCGCGGCGAATGGTGCAATCTTGTCAAAGACTCCCGAGGAAGCTACAGCCCTAATTGAGGAGATGGCCTCTAATAACCAACAATGGGGCGATGAGCGAGGACACTCTACGTCCTCCTTAAAGCCGACTAGCATCTACGAGGCAAAGGCCGTAGCGGAGCTTACGAGCAAATTTGATTCTCTCCACAAGGTGGTGGAGAGATTGGAGAAATTCATCACGGAGCCCCAAGGAAGCCCTTCCACCTCCGCGCCGGCAAGCCAAATGAGTGATTGGCAAGACCAATCTTAAGCCATGTATTCGGGAGGAGAGCAAGGAGAAGGATCCTTGGAGCAAGTGCAATATGTTGCGGGGAACCAAGGTTATTGGTCCAATCCGGCCGCAAGAAATCACCCGGGATTCTCCTACGCCAACAATGAAGGAGCTTTGAACCCGCCACAACAACCGCCTAATCAAGCTCGACCACCACCACCCCAACAACAATACTATCCGCCGAGGGGACCTACACAACAAAACTTCCAACCAAAGCAACAAGTCCCACCTTATAGGCCTCCCGGATACAACCAAGGGTGGAGGAATCAAAACCAAAACCCTCCACAAGCTCCACAACGATCCGATTTCGAAACTAGAGTGGAGGCGTTCATGGTCGAGCAAAATAAGGTGAATGCTACTTTGAAGGCGGGGCAAGAATCTCTCAATACCGTAGTGGCTCAAATATCGGAGCAATTAGCGTTGCTCAACCGGAACACTCAAAGATTGCCGGCGCAACCGGAGCAAAACCCACGGGGCAACACGGGCCACATCAACGCCGTAGTTGCCGTCACTACTAGAGGCGGGAAGGACACCACCCCCGCCATGATTCCTATTGAGGAGGCCGTGGAGGAAAGTTTGGAGCCGGTTGAGCCGATAGTCGAGATTGAAAAGGAGAAGGAGCCACAAGACAAGGAGAAATCTAGGGCGGAGCTATTAATTGAGGAGAGGCGTTTCATGCCACCGGTCCCATTCCCCCAAAGACTAGCGAAAGCGAAAATGGAGAAAAGGCTAGCGAAATTCCTCGAGTATCTAAGAGGAGTTAGCCTAAATATTCCCTTCCTTGACGCCATCATCGAGATCCCCACATATGCCAAATTCTTGAAGGACTTGATTTCGGGGAGAAAGAGGAAGGAGAAGATCATGCTAGCCGAGGAGGGCTCTTGGTTCACCAAGAGAGAAAAGGAACCGGCAAAATTTAAAGATCCGGGGAGTTTTCGGATTCCTTGCACTTTGGGCGGCGTGCCTCTTCAAAAGGCGTTGGTCGATCTTGGGGCTAGTGTGAGTCTCATGCCCCTCTCCATGTTCTTAAAGCTTAACACCGGGACAAAGTTGAAACCCACCGACATGCGCATTCAATTAGCCGATGGACGGATAACAAGGCCGGTGGGGATTGCCGAAGACATCCCACTTCAAGTCCCGGGTGGAATATGCTTGCCATGTGACTTCGTCATCATGGACATTAAGGAGGAGGGAGACACCTCATTGATACTTGGGCGCCCGTTCCTCGCCACCGCCGGAGTCATTGTCGACGTGCGCGAAGGTACCTTAACCTTGAACGTCGGAAACATTGAGGTGGAGCTCCACATTCCTAAGGCTATGAAGCATATGCCTTATCACGAGGAACTCGATTACATGGACCTCCTCGATGAGGTGATAGAGGAGGCGATTCCTCACTCAATTGGTGCCCTTTTTGATGAAGAATTTGATGAAGGCCCGGATTTAGGCCAAGATGAAACGATTGAAGACGATTCCCCCGACTTCTCCGCTGATGAAGATGAAGGCGACGCTGATGTCACGAGGATTCGAGAGCTCTGCAAGCTCTCGAAATTAAAGTCTCCAAAGAAAGCTCCGCCGGCACGGAAATCGGCATCGCCGGTTAAGCCGTTGACCGGGGCAAATGCTAGCTTGGGGGAGCCTCCCCCCAACACCATTCGGGACAAGAGACCTCCGAGGGAGACCGCTACGCCGCCACGTCCAAATCCAAGCGCGCTCCCCGGGAAGTTTGACGGGTGCATCTCATATGCACCCAACATCCCGCATTGATTGAAAATTATAGGGGGTCGAGCTCACGACCTAAAACGAGCGCTTGTCGGGAGGCAACCCGACGGTTTTTGCTTTATTTTTACTTTTTCTTTATTTTTGTTTTAGAAATTTTTAGTGTTTTGAGTCACCCGACCAAAAATTTTGTGATAACGGGTCCTATTTTTCTTGACAGGAGAGAAGATAGGTAGATCATCATGAGGAGGATGAACGAGACGATGAGGAGCGCCCCAAGAAGTCGTTCGACGCTTAGGAGGAGCATGAAATCGACTGGAGGAAGAAAGACGGAGTTTAGAGCCTAAACGAAGACAAACAGCAGAATACAAGGCTCACTCGGCCGAGTATACTAGTCACTCGGCCGAGTACAGAAGTTCGTCCGGCCGAGCCGCTCACGAACGAGGGAAGTCTGCTGTACCCAACTCTCTGTCTATTCTTCTCATTTCATTATAACTGCTACTCGGCCGAGTATATATATTCACTCGGCCGAGTGAAACGGATACCCTCCTAGGGCGAGTTATGCCGAGTAGCTTGAGTCACTCGGCCGAATGGACTTACTCCACTCGGCCGAGCATGGCAAAGCCACTCGGCCGAAGCGATATCGGGGAGAAATTTTTATTTGCCTCGCTCGGCCGAGTGAGTAAAGTCACTCGACCGAGTCGTAACTTTTTAATATAAAGCCAAGGGGGGGCGCAGTTTTCGAAAACGAAAAAACCCCTTCGCCCGCGCCCCCTCAGCTTTCCCTCGCCCGATCTCGCCTCGCCCAACAGCCACTCGCCCGCGCGCGCCGCCGCTCGGCCTGCCGTCGCCGGCCGACCATCGCCGGACCCCGCCCGAGTCGCCGCCGGCAGCCCCGCCTCCGATCACCTCCGGTTCGCTTATTTTCACCGTTTTCTCCTCTCCTCGTGTATTTTTTTGAGGATCCATGTGCTAAACGCCCCCCTAACCCAAATCAATTCCCATATCTATCTGTTATACCCCTATTGCTCCATACATTTTGATTATTACTCGCTGATATCGCTTTTCCATGCGCAGGTTGCTTTTTGGAGCTTAGGGGAACTCAGGGGAGCTTCTACGGGCTGTTTTGGACTTCGTGGAGGCGCGGACTTCGCACGCTTCCACTGCTTAGCACTCGCGGCGTGTTTGGGTAAACTCTTTCCACTCTTTGTGCACACGCCGCACTTTTCACTTTTCGGCGCGCGCTCGGGGCAGATATACCGCCCCGGACACGGCCGCGGTCGAAGAGAGCTTCCGCCAAGCGGAAGCGGTCGGATGATGCCGGCCCCTCCCACGAGTTGGAGGACTCTCCTCCACCGTCCCCCACACACACCGCACACCCAGCACAGCCTGCAGGCCCCGCACACCCCGCACAGCCTGCAGCGCACCCACAGCCCGCACAGCCTCTCCCTGCCGATTCACAGCCACCACCACCGGCTCCACTGGTCGGGCCGCTCGGGATTACGTTCCGAGACGACGCACACCGCGCCGTCTTTGAGCGTATCTCTCAGCGCTCGATCGTACCCTCCAGGTTCGCACACCTCGCTGACCTAGGACGCCTGGGGGTACTTGAGGGGATACTCACGTTGTACGACAACGTGGGTTGGCGTGACTTCCTTCAAGTGTCGGCGGATACTTTTACCCGCCCGACACTTGAGGTTTTGAGTTCGATCGCCCGGACCGATGAGGGATGCTCATTCCGGTTCATGGATCGAGAGTGCCAGGTCACTCTCGATATGATGAGAGCATTTTTCTCATGGCCCGCCGTCCCCGGAGCCGATCGCGGTTACGGCCCTACCCACATCCCCCCACCTTCTTTCGACGCCGGCGCCTTCTGGGCCCGGATCACAGGCCACCACGCTGCCTTTGACCCTAGTAGGGCCAAGGCCTCGGCCATAGTCCACCCCTGCCTACGCATTGCCCAGCGCCTCATGGCGACTACCTTTTTGGCCAGATATGAGCCGGGCACGATGTCTACGCCAGAGCTTTACATGCTCTACGCGATGACACGTCCCAGAGCTCTGTCTAGGGATGGACTCGAGCTTGTCCCCGCCGTCGTGATCGACATTGCGGCTTGGTTTCTAGACCGTATCATTGTGTCGGTGGGCGCTCGCTCACCGATATGCTGCGGCGGTCTGATCACCTTGCTTACCATGATGACCGGCGAGGACCTACCCGACGACCTGCGACGCGTTCCGGGCCCCACTTCCTTGTCGATAGACGTTATGGCCCGGATGAAGATGCTGCGTCCGCATGGTGAGCGTCACTGGGTCTGGTTGCACGGCCCCTATGGGGCCGATTACATGATTCTCCCGAGCCCTGCTCGGACTCTGATTGCACCAGCCCACGTTGACTGGATTCCGGCGATGGATGTCCTCATCCCCGCCGCCTACGTGCTCGAGGCCGAGGAGGCCGAGCAGGCCCACGCTGCCCACGCTGCCCAGGCTGCTCCCGCAGACCCTGCTGCACACCCTGTCGAGCCTGCTGCCCACCCCGTCGACCCTGTGGCCTCTCAGCCTGTTCCTGACATTTCCACTGCTCTTGACACTTCTGTCCCCACCTCTGCCTGTGTCGAGAGTACTTTTGCTGAGCCCACTTCCACCACTGTCACCACTTCCGAGGCTGTCCCCACCACTCCCGCTGCCACCTCCGGCCCTCTGTCCGTGGAGCCCCTTTGCTCCGCTCTCCCCCATCGCCCGCAGACCTTTGTTGAGAGTGGAGAGCCCTCGTTCACCGCGGTCGTGGAGACCATGGTTAGCATGATCTCCGCTGGGGTTACACCTTTTGGACCGCACACTTTTGCCCCAGCGGGAGATTCCTCTGTCTCCACTGCCGCCGTTTTCTCCGAGAGTGTCGTGGCGTCTGTCCACACTTCTGTGCCACGGACCTCTCTGGCCACCTCGTTGCCTCTTTTGCACGCCTCCTTGGCTGCCGCTGCCTCCACTTCTCGCCAGTCGGTGTCCCGGCCTCACACCGAGGCCAGGCCCACTTTTCCAGGCGCGGCACCTTTTGTCCCATTCCCTGCTGAGCCCGTTACATACTCCACACGCGTACGCCAGCCTCGCCCTGCGCGGCCTAGACCGGTGCGTCCCTCTGCACCACCCCCGCCCGACACTACACTGCAGAGCATACGTGCTCTTGAGTTGGCGGTGAGTGGTCTTAGAGGAGACCTTAGGACCCTGTCCTCCACCATCTCTGCGATGGCTGGACGCTTCGACCTGATACCCCAGATCCACTACTGCCTTACACAGGTGCTGGAGCGTCTCCCTCGCGTACCCCAGCCCACCCAGCAGGTCCCCACACACACTTCCACACACACTAGACCTGCTTCCGCTTCCACCCCAGCTCAGCAGCCCACACCACCACCACCTCCGCCTCAGGACGGAGACGGCGCGGCACCGCCTTCTTAGGCACTCTTGATGCCTTCATCGATTCCTTTTGCCGTTGTGCTGCCCGTCTCTGCTGGGTCCTGGTGCACTTTAGTCCACCCCCCTCCCCTCACCTTTTTGTGATTCTCATTTGCCGTCTCTTTATATATCTTTTTTGGGAGAGAGGGAGAGCTTTTGGTGACCCAGTTATACTCGTATCACTCATATCTGTGCATGCATCATATCCGCATCATATTTTCGTTTCTTTATTTTTCGTTTTATTATCTTTTTTCTTTCCATCATGCATGCATCCTCACTTGCCCCTCTCATTACCTGTCTCTCTGTGTGCCACACTTTGCACATTGAGGACACTGTGCACTTTAGCTTGGGGGAGTGAGTTCTCACGTTCTTTTTCGATTTGCCACCTTTATTTTTAGTTTTTTCACACCGTTTTTCACTTTTGCACTTATTTTTCATTATTTTTCATTTATCCTGCCATGCATCACGTTTTTCTTATTTTCCTGTGTGCCGCATTGCATAGTTCTATTTTTCCTTTTATCTTTACTTCGTTTCTTTTTCATCTCATGCTAGAGATGAATTTTCTGTGATGATGTCTACGTGGAGTTAGCTTATTCTATATGCATGCTATATTTGTCGTGTCTTAGATTTCATTTCTGATATCATATGCTATGACTTGCTTTACATTTAGAAATAGTAACCCACACTTTTTCCTCATGAAAATGGATGAAATTTTATTATTAGCTGAGCCTGAATATTCATATGTATGCTATCACAGAAAACACACCAAGATTCACGCATTGAATGCCTATATCTGGAGTACTGACTTCTTTTCCTTTATCACTTCTATATGCATGAATTGTACACTTCACTTCCGGATGATTGAATGATGATTAGCTAAGATATATCTGGATTAGTTAGCTTTTTTGTGATCGAAACTGAGTAGATTAGATTACCCTGCTGAAGTTGTCGTGCATGTCTTATAGAGTGAGCCGAGAGTTATATTTATTTCTTTCTCCACAAATCTTGAACATCACTTCTCTACTTTTAAAATCATTGGTGAATCTCCCCTTAGTGATTCTATTTTATGGCATTTCCCCCGCTATTAATTCCTAGCTCCAAATCTCTTATTTCAAAAATAAAAAAAAAGAGAGAGAAGAGAAGAATAAAAGAGAGAAAAACATTCTTGTATATCATTACCTCTCTCTGAGTTGGGATCATTGTATATATGTTGCTTATTGCAAAAGAAAAGAAAAAACAAAAGAAAAAAAAAAGAAAAAAGAAAAAAAAAGAGAAAAGAGGAAAAATCCTCAATAAAAGATCCCATCTCGCTTATTTTCTTTCTTCTTTCCCTTCTTTGCCTTTGGAGCTGTATAAAAATGGGGATGTAAATATTTTTGTGCCACCACGCTTATAGATAAGCTTGGGGGAGGAGATCCATTGATGTGTGAGAGAGCGACTACTTGACATTGCACGACAACCTAGACTAAGTAATATTCTATACTCGGTGAGATTGTTTCTAGCTTTACGAAATCCAGAAATCTAAGCCTAGCATTCATTTCATGAAATCCATACTTTTCTATTCTCTCTATTCTATGATGTGATACTCTTATACTCCAGATAGAAAGCGTTCAATTGAAAAGTGTGTGATCTGAGATTTGTATACCGCTTTAGATGATTCAGGCGATGTTAATTTTAAAATCATTCCGTTTTTCATGATTATACCGTTGTTCGTGGGTTTTCTATTTTCTACTTGCACTATTCTACTATGATATCAAAAATGTGATTCTTTGACATGTATTTCTCACTCGGTGCATGCTATAAGAGTAGGTGAAACCCACGTCCTGAGAAAATGATCTAGCATCCTACCTATTCTTTTTTTCTTTCTTTATTTTCGTTTGGTTTTCATTCTTCTTCGTTTTTCATTTTTTTTTCGTTTTTCGCCGTTTTCGTTTTCCGAATCCACCGGGTTCGCTTTTTACTTATCTTCCTCGAGGACGAGTAAGAGGCAAGCTTGGGGGATTTTGATCACTCCTTATTTTACACCTTTTTCCGCATGTTTGCATGCCATTTAGATCGCCCAAATCATGTTTTTCACGATATATCGACGATATTGCGATGCTTTTCACGCTTTGTTGTTTTTGTCGCATTTCAGGCGATTTGGCGCGATTTGGAGTGATCATGAGATGCGCTCACGATAGACGGCCACCGACGACCTCCCCGAGGGGTATTTTGCTATTGGAGAGGAGTGGAAGAAGAATGGACGTCGCCGGAGCGACGAGGAGGCCAAAACGACCAGTTTGGGCATTTTTTGTGTCCCACTCGGCCGAGTGGAGGAGCCACTCGGCCGACCAGCGAGACACTGCTCGGCCGACCCGTTCAGACACGATTTCCATGTGTACTCGGCCGAGCGACGGAGACCACATCGGCCGAGTGACGATACCACGTCCGCCCGAGTGGCGCCCAGACGAAGGCCCTCAAAAAGATCGAAGTTACTGTTTTTCGGCCATCTGAGCTTCAGAAGACCCACTCGGCCGAGTGGCAAATCCCGTCCGCCCGAGTGAAGTGAAGCCATCGGCCGAGTGACGACAACTCACTCGGCCGAGTCGCCCCCGAACTGAAGACCCCTGAAGCCCCCGACTTACTGGAAAATTGACAGGGTTTTCACTCGGCCGAGCGACATTTGTCACTCGGCCGAGTGCGATGCGCAGCCTGTAGCGAAATTTGCGGAAAACAGGCTGTGCAGGGGCATTTTGGTCAGGATTTTTAGACGATTTTTGGGGCTATTTAAGCTCTGTTTTTACCCTAGTTTAGAGAGCCACCTCTCAGATTTTTTGCAGCTTTTTGAGTCTACTTTTTAGTTTTATTAATTGTGATTGGAGAAGAGAAAAACTTGGATTTTTGTTGGGTTGATTGAAGATCTACATTGGTTTGCACTTCTTTTCCCCAAAAACTCTATTTTTATTGTTTATATCATTGTTGTGATGAATTCCATTGTCTATTTCATTGCTAATTATTGTGCTATTGCTATGATTAGTGAGTAGTCTCCACGTCTTGGGGCGTGGGGATGAACCCTACAAGCCCAATTTCGTATTTGTGTTGAATTGGTAGAAATTGAGCTAGGATTGTTATTAGGGATTAGATTGGGATCGAATTACTACGGATAGCTAGGTATTCACATCAATTGGGATTTGCAAGAGATTGGATCCCAATTCGATAGGAAGCCCTAGAAATCCGAATTGGGTTGGAGTCGGATTTTCGAAGTATCGGTTTGCAAGAAATTGGACCGATGCTAGGATCTCCGGTTGCAATTCCGTGCCGATACCCGTTTGCAAGAGATTGGACGGGTAGGAACTATCCTAATCTAGATTGTGGACCGAGTTTGCAAGAGATTGGGCTCGGTGCGCAATTGGACGATGATGTTGATCCTAATGCTAGCTTCCCTAGGCTAGGGTTTGCAAGAGATTGGACCCAAACCTAGGATAGCTATAGACCGGCAACAGCGCGAGAGCGTGAGCTTGGTTCCACATTTAGTTGCAACTAGTTCATCCAAATTCTCACCCTAGCGATTTCGATACCGGCGAACCACAATTGTGAAATACGGTGAGTAGTGGGGATTCCACATTCCCTAGGCGTTCTCTATTTGATTTGATATTTCGCACTTTTGTCTGACGATTATGACAGGATCGCCCAAGGCAATTATCCCTCTAAATAGCCAGGTTGATTAGGAGCAAGCACGGTCATTCGTCCTCCCTGTGTTCGATACCCGCTCGCCGCTATACCGTGCGCTTGCGGTAAAACTACAACCGTCGCCTCGGGACGTGTACGCCGGGGCGCGATCATGTTCAAAGCTGGAGAAGCATTTTCTGGGGGAAGATTATCAGAAATAGGAGCCGTAGTTGATCCTGAACGGGATTTGAACGCTTTTAATATCTTTGAGATGCCCACCACACGAACAAACAATTGGGATATAGCACCAGCCTTTTTGCAAGCTGAGTTAGTAAGCTGCGCATTACTGCACTCTCCTGCCTCCAGCAAACGGATGGCAGCAGGGCGCCATTGAGGGATAAGGGGCTTGGTCAGGGCCAGAGGCACAGGCTCCATAGACCTCTCCATAGTAGGCAGCTTGTCACCTTTGACAGTAGGGTCAACAGTATTAATAGGGTCAGCAGGACTTCTAATTGTAGCTCTACCAGGGATCACGAGGGGGCATTGGGAATCATTGTGACCAAAGCAAACACAAGTTCCACATCTTGGGGGCTCCCCCTCGTATTTGACATCAATAGTGATTGATGAAAGATCATCAAGCTCAACTGGAACAACCCTCTTGAGCGGACATTTAGCACTCACTTCCACCAAACATCTTGCATAGGAAATCCTATCAAGATTAGCAGTAGATTTATCCAGACAAATAGGTCTGCCTACTACGCTAGCAATGGAGTTCAGAATGCCCAAAGTCCACATAGAAAGTGGGAGATTATGGAATTGCACCCAAACAGGGACTGCCGATAGGATGTCACGATTGTGCTGCACAGAGGGGGACCATACTTGAAGAACGACAAGGCACCCATCAAATAGCCATGGACCTCCATGGAGGATTGCATCCCTATCCTCTACATTCTAGAACTTGAAGTAGAAGTAACCATTTTCACGGGAGAAAATTCTAAGCCCACCCTTGATCCTCCAAAGTCTTTCCGTCCAAGCCTTAATCTGCCCAAAGTAGGGTACATCGCCGACAACATAACCAACAAGAGTGTTCTGCCATCTCGCAGCACCTTCAAGGATCTCAGACCCTCGAACTTTAGCCTTCTCAACACCATCGGAACTTACAATTGGGGGAACAAAACTCATTAGCAAGGAATCCGCATATTTCCTTCGGGACGAACAGATGTCCACCCAGGAACGAGGGGCGCCATCAGAGGGGATGACCCTGAATGGTGTGTTTGGTCTGGGATGAGATTTCGCAACTGTCACAATTGGGCGCTCCCTCAGCACGGGAGCTTTAGATCGCCCTCTTTGGGTAGGACCACGGGAATTTGGCCTAGATCCATCCCGAGAAAAAACAAATTTGCCAGCTTGACCACCAGCCCCCAAAGCTGGTTTTTTTTTGTTGCGAACTACTTTATGCCAGCCATCGTTATCACCAACTCCGCCGTCACCAAGGTTAACCTTCAGACCATCTTGAGCGACAGTGGAAGGTGGAGTCTCACCGCCCTGAGCACCAATAGGCTGCGCAACTAGGTTGGGGGTCACCAGATCACCATCGCGATGATTCAACGTCACCTATGCGAGTCGATCCGCCGTCGAGGAAGAACCGCCAGCTCCTTTAGGCGCCGCAACGAAGGTAGGGTTTACTGGGTCGCCGTCGCCTGCTCCGGAAAAAGCGCGCACCATTTTTTTAATAATCCTCCAAATATCCCGTCTATATATATATATATATATATATATATATATATATATATATATATATATATATATATATATATATATATATATATATATATATACATATATACATATATATATACTAGTCATAACCCGTGCCCAAAGGGCACGATTCATTTAAAATATTCCCCAGTTAAAATCTTAAAGCACAAATAATTGTTATTTAGTTAAAAACATTAGTCCCTCAAAATTTAGTTCCCCAGAGAATTTAGTTTCCCCAAAAATTTTAACTACCCGCAAAAATTTGTTCCCCAAAATTTTTTTAGATCTCTCCCAAAATTTAGTTCCCTCTAGAGAATATAGTTCAACCCAAAAAATTGGCTTCTCCCAAAATAGAATAATGGCATTCATCAACAAAAGAATCTAAGAACCCTTGATCCAACAAATAGAGGGTAGTTCCAACTTAAACTAAATGCAAAATCCAGTAAAAGAACCAAAAAATAATAGACCCCGATCCAACTTATAAAAGAACAAACTCAACCACATTCATACAACGTCATCAAATACATGGAAAACATAATAAATTTTATTTAAAATAACAGTAAAGATTTTTTTTCCCTTACCCTTTCAACCCTTTCAAAATAGAGCGTAACCTAATTCGAGGGAGCCTCCACCAACAGAACCTCCAACCTGATTCGAGGGAGCCTCCACCAATAGAGCCTCCACTGCTCGTGTGCCCCTCCACTGCATCGTGTGCTCCTCCCATGCTAGAGCTTCCACTGCTCGTGTGCTCCTCCACTGCATGAGAATTAAATTTTAGGCAATGTGAATATAATTTTGAAAAATAGTGATGAGAATTAAATCAAATGCTGTCGCAGAAAACAAATTCTTATTGTCTTTCCATCAAAGCTTATGATAACATGGATGGAAAACTGTCATTTGATACAACCACCAGTGTGACAGACATTTGAATTAACCATAAGTAGTATCCATTATATGGTAGAAGACCAGAATAAGACAGATTGCCTAGGAAACTTTGTTAGAAAGCAACTTGAATTCAAAAAACTACTTTAAGGTTCAGGAACCACCATCAAATTTAGAAATAAATTTCAAGACATAGCACATGCATTGCAATGTTCTTAAGATATATAATAGTAAAAGAATATTACAACACAAATGGTAGAAGTAACTCTGTCAGAAACCTAATGAAACTAATGGTTCAAGGAAATGCATCAAATCTGGAAGTAATGGTAATTTCAAGACAAATGTGTTGATATGCCCTTAAGATATTTAATGTCTTTACTAAACATTTGTTATGCTTATTTATGTGTGGGTTCGTTCATGAGCAAGCGTGTTCATTTAAACTAAGGTAGTTACATGAGCAAGCATGTTCATTCAAAACCTTGAACCATCAATACAAATTTCATTTGCAGGACGAAGTGTGTCTCACCTTCTTATACATTCACATGAGCAAGCATGTTTATCCAAAACCTTGAAAGATCAATACAAATTTCATTTGCAGGAAGAAGTGTGTCTCACCTTCATACAAATTTCATTCATTCAAAGAAGTGTGTCTCACCTTCTCATGCAAGATGATTATGACAGATTTAGGCTTGGGAATTAAAGAGTTCAACATCAAGGAGATAAAATTAAACACTCCTAATGGGAGCGAGACACTACCCAGAACTAAATATAAAATTAACTGTTCATATGTCAAGCAAATTTGCAACGAAAGTCATGGAAAGTCATGGAAAGAGTCATTTGAAAGCCTGACCTTTCCAATCACCATATCAAAAGATATCACATGTTTGTATGCATCTTGAGCAAAGATGACAGGGGTTAGGCTTAGTTCTGAATGCTGTTTTGTTCTGTAAAAATGAGTTCAGAACAAAACATCATTATAAGTTGGCAAAAGATATCACTTCTAATTAATTCAGAACAAAACATCAGTATAAGTTCTATTAAAATGACCTAGATGTTAAAATTACATGAATTAGTTCTGAATTATGAAAAAATCTGTACATTTTAACAGAACTAATTCAGAACTTAACTAACACGTCTAATTAAGTTCTCTTTTGAGTTAATATGCATTAAGTCTATACATTTTAAGTTAATTAAGTTGATTTTGAGTTCTCAACATTGATTAGGCACCATAAAGTCCGTCAATTAGTTCTGAAAAAATTGTGTCTACTTTGTTCATAATATACAAATAAAGAATTTAATCCGGGTCATTTTCTGTTCATTTTGATCCCAAGTAAATAAACAAAGTTGATACAAAGAAAATAAACTTGATCCAAAGAAAATCTAGAAAGAAAATGTTGATACATTCATTTTGATCCAATGAAAATCTACAAAGAAAAAAAATTGAATTGAAAAGTCTTGCATCAAGTTGCACGGCACACTTGTGCCTAAACAATTGTTTTAAAAATTTGTGCAGGTCATAAACTGAAAAAGCAATATTAGGATCAGGGTCAAAAAAATGTTCTAATTATGATGTTGATACATTATGATATCAACTAAAATATCCTGTTAACGTGATACATTATGGTTGTAATTAGCCCAACTAATTAGCCCAACAAAGGTGATACATTCTTTTCTTTTTGTGAATGAACTGGATCAAAATGAACTGAAAAATTGTATCAACTTTGTTCATAATCTACTTTGTTCATAATCTACAAAGGAAAGAATTTGATCCGGTTCATTTTCAGTTCATTTTGCTCCAAAGTAAATAAACAAAGTCGGTACAAAGAAAATAAACAATTTGATCGAAAGAAAATCTACCAAGAAAAATGTTGATACATTCATTTTGATCGACGAAAATTTACAAAGAAAAAAAAATTGCACTGGAAAGTCTTGGATCAAGTTCTTTCATAGGATAATGGCATGTTTGCATGTTCAAGTTCTCACAGGATGATGGCATGTTTGCATGTTCAAAATTTTAGTTGTTCAAGGATGTTCAAGTTCCATGATGTTGCCTCATAATTTGCATGTTTGACAACAGGATAATGGCCATTCCCAACTGCAAACGAATATGAGAACATGATAATTCCCAGAAATTAAATTAAACTAATATGAGAACTTGAACATCCTGGAACTGAAATAGTTACAGGAAGCTTCCATTGTGCAAACAGTAAGGCAACAACTACTAAATTAGCATGGGGAAAACTGAACATAGCTAAAGTTCATACAAACATTTCTCAAATATCAGTGAAAACTCTGTTGAGAAGCATTAACCAATCATAAATGCCAATTAGTTGACTTATCGGCCAATCCCCACCCAAACCCCCCATCAAATTTATCATTCAAAAACATCCATTAATTGTATAATAGATGTAAATATTTATAGAGGATAACAAAAATTGTGGAGGATATGCTTTTCTAATACCGACTATGTGGCAGCTTTTGTTCCTTCATTGGAGAATGATATGCCTTTTAGCCACACCCATTACTTGCCTTGCAATTAAAAGTAATATAAATATTGTGCATATGAAATTATTAAATGCATTTCTTACTTACAGCTGAGTTCAATTCACGGACCCATGTTACTTCAATTTGTCAGTTTGATTTTAGTCACAATGCCATGTTACTTCATTAATTTGCCCAACTGATCATTTCTCACTTGCTCTTTATCTCCATGATGCTATTCACATTGAGGACATATAAAGAGTAAGCTGACATCAGCCTCGCCGCCACCTCGACCTCTCGGTAACCTCGCCCTGTTGCCATGATCTAGTTTTGGGATTGATTGCATTTCGTTTTCTAAGGAACATAAACACCCTCGTTCATAAAATTGAAATTAACAATTGAATACATCCCTAAAACTATTACATCACTGCATTAATTTTGAAACTCAAATCCCAAATCCAGCAAACCCAACAATGTGCTCTATTATGGTACACAATGCTCACCAGGGAAAACTCCAATATTTGTGCTCTATTATCAAACATAATGCTCACCTGGGAAAACTCCAGCAACCCCTTTGGCTTTCTCAATCAATTCATCAACATGAAGAGCAACTATTGATTCATCTCTGTCCTGCCCAAGCAATGACAAAGATGGATACATATTTATTACCATTCCAAGTCTTTGTCCAGTTTCCTTAGCAATAGCAAGCTGATCACCTGAAAATGTTATTCACATAAAAGGGAATTAGAATTACATGATAACACAGATGCTAAAATATTTTAGGTACTAACAGAATAGAAACATTACCCGTAATTATCTAGACATTGATACCAAGATTCAGAGCCCTACGAATGGTTTCTGTACTGTCATGCCTTGGGGGATCAAACAATGGCAATAGACCAAATTCCCATGGCCCTCCTGAGCTATCCGTGTTCTCATCAAGGACTTCATGTATATTAGATGAATCAGTGATGTGAGAAACAAATAAATTTTTATGCAAAACATTTGCTGGGATATATTGACAAACCTGTCTTGCCACATTGATCGAATACCACGTTCGCCAAACTTCTCAATAACAGATTGGATCTTTTTTTACATCATCCCTGCATTTGCAGTGGGCCGCAATCTACTCACATGTGAAATATATATGATTCAGACTTATACAATCAATTCAAATGTTAACCAATCTTGGGGGAAGACAAAGAGATGTATATATATGAAGAGAGAGTTACATGCTTAGGAGCACCTTTGCTGACACGGTGCCAATTTTCATCAGCATCAATATAAGTTTAAAGCAGTTCATTTGTCAACTGGATTCAAGGGAAGGAAATGTGCATCACTAATACCAGCTTTAGCCTATGAAATAGGTAAAAATAACAATAATTTATACAGGCTGCAAAATAATATAAATCACAGTAAAAAATGGAAAGTTGAATATAGATCTGTACCTCCTTCGGGTCTGCAAGCATTCCAACCATAGCAGCATCAATAGCATCATGATTCTCAACACTTGATGCTCTTGCAACCAATAGTAGGACGTTGTCTTGTCCACACCTTTGGCAAACACCTCAACCAAGTCCTTGTTAAGTTCATTTCATGCCACTGCAAAGCACATTATAAGTGGTTAACTTCTTCACTAATCAACACATGAAACACATCTTTACAAACAAATGATCCATTTATGGGGATAAAACTATTGTGATGTGTTAATCAAAAAAGTCATACTAACCTCAAATTGTTCAAATGATTAGTATCGTCCACTCGCAAGCGTCTTCCTTACGGTGCCAAAGTCCATTGGATGCTATATCGTATCATAGTAATCTGGACCAAGAGGCCGAGCATTGAGAATCCACTAAAACCTCACTCTACTCAAAATGCAAAGTGCAAAATGCAATACAACCTCGTTCGGACCAAGAGGCTGAGCAAACACTCCATAAGTGGCCTTCCTGCAAAATCCAAAGAACAAAATTCAAAATTTCAGAGTAAATTCAGCTCAAAATGAAACATACACATAAAGTGCATCTTTGCACTTCTAAAGCATATCTAGAAATACCTCCAGTGTGTTTCTCTCCGGCATTGTTTCTCTCCGGCATTGGAGTCCCTGACAAAATGTGAGGTGCACAGACAATGACAAATGTGAGGTTCTCATAGCCCATAGCATATCCAGCAACATCCACATACCATAAAAATTAAAGCTTTTATTAAAAATATCTTATAGAACAAAATGAACAAAACTATCATAGACATTCTTTACTACTTACAGTTACTGTTAGTTGCTAGAACAGAAATCATATCATATTAAAGCTATAAAGATTCATTACCTCTCCTGTTGCATACCAAGGGTATGAAGAGTTTTGAATTGGTAGCTGCAAGCTTTCTATGAAGTACTTGGTGGATGTTGTCGGCACCACGCTGTCAGTATCACCACTGTATTATAAAACAATGTGTAAGTAGTGGTTAGTCAATCGGTGCAATTCTGTAACCAATGCATAATTAGCTGAAATTTTTTACATTTTTTACGTTCCATAAACTCTACATCCAATGCAAAAAAAGCAAGATATTATATGCAATGTGATGCTCTTCATCGTTACGGCAAAGCATGGACCTTATGTTATTTAGTAATTTATGGCATAAACATAAAGAAAATAAGTCAAATATGTTACCCAAAAAAACATTTCTTTAGTAATATTTGGAAAGGTTGCTTACATGAAATTATTGAACTATAATTTGAGTTTTACATTAGAGCCAAAACTAAACTTTGTTAGTTCTATGAATATGTATATCTTGATGTAAGTAGTGTATCTCAAATCTCCTCACAAACACTTCGTTTTCAAAAACATTAGCAATTTTGAGTCAATGCTACATACCTAGTAAGCAGTCATGGCTGGTTCCATATCAAAGATAATATACTTGTTGAGTATATGTATGTAGCACTTGGAAACATCCATAATGTTCAAGCAACTTGTTGAGTATATGTATGTGTTTTTCTAATATTCTACATAATGTTCTAGCAACTTATTACATTAGCACGTAGTCAATGCTACATTAGCAATTTGTTGAGTAAATGTATGCGTTTTTCTAATATTCTCCATAATGTTCAGGCTTTCTGTATGGTTTTACCACATTGCATCAGTTATAAACATTTAACTGGCCAACAATCCCAAATGCTCATTTCATTTCATCAAACAATTAGTGTGCATTATATCAAAAGGGGAAAGTTAACTCCTTAAAAATAAAGGATGAACAGATTCAGTAAACAAAGGCAAATAGAGAAAAGAGTAAGACCCAACACGCAAAATCCAAAGGCCAAAGCCATTAGAGAAGAAATGATACATACAAAGCCATAAGCGTCTGTTGCTTCCAAAGTTCCAAAAAAACCAAAGACTCATCATTGGAAAAAAGAGCAACATGATTAGCTACTAAATCAAATAATTTAAATGTGCAGAGAATGAAGATAATGAACCATTATTTTGTTTGATATAGCAAAAATACAGATATAGCTTTTGGACAGATTCCGTTTGATAATGAACCAATATAAGCAAAAACACAGAAATAAGATAATGAAGATAAAAGCTATTTCTGTGTTCAGTTTGAAATAAAGGCCATTTCTGTGTTTTTCCCCCAGCAAATAATGAACCAATATAAGCAAAAACACAGAAATAAGATTCAGTTTGATATCTGATGGGGGAAAAAGATAAGCAAAAACACAAAGACATCTCCATCTTCCCATGAATTTTTCGCATTTGAACTCCATCCATGTAAAATAAGATTCTAACAAAAAAACCCAGTTTTAGGAAAGCCAGGGGGCCCTTTTCTTGGGGATGATCTGATCACTCCTTATTTTACACCTTTTTTCCCGCATTTTTGCATGCCATTTAGATCGCCCAAATCATGTTTTTCACGATATATCGACGATATTGCGATGCTTTTCACGATTTGTTGTTTTTGTCGCATTTCAGGTGATTTGGCGCGATTTGGAGTGATCTCGAGATGCGCTTACTCCAGAGGGTCACCGACGACCTCCCCGAGGGGTATTTTGCTATTGGAGAGGAGCGGAAGAAGAACGGACGTCGCAGGAGCGACGAGGAGGCCAAAATAAGCAGATTGGGCATGTTTAGTGTCCCACTCGGCCGAGTGGAGGACCCACTCAGCCGACCAGCGAGACACCGCTCGGCCGACCAGATCAGACACGATTCCTATGTGCACTCGGCCGAGCGACGGAGACCACATCGACCGAGTGAAGAGACCACGTCCGCCCGAGTCGCGCCCAGACGAAGCCCTTCAAAAATCTCCAAGTTTCTGTTTTTCGGCTGCCTGAGCTTCAGAAGACCCACTCGGCCGAGTGGAGAATCCCGTCCGCCCGAGTACAATGAAGCCATCGGCCGAGTGACGACAACTCACTCGGCCGAGCCGCCCCCGAAGTAGAGACCCCTGAAGGCCCCGACTTACTGGAAAATTACAGGGTTTCTCACTCGGCCGAGCGACTTTTGTCACTCGGCCGAGCGCGACGCGCTGCCTGTAGCGAAAATTGCGGAAAACAGGCTGCGCAGGGGTATTTTGGTCACAGTTTTTGGACGATTTTGGGGGCTATTTAACCCCTGTTTTTACCCTAGTTATAGAGAGCTTCTCCTTAGATTTTTTGCAGCTTTTTAGATTAGCTTTTTAGTTTTATTCTTGAGATTGGAGAGGAGAAAAAGTTTGATTTTTGTTGGATTAATTGAAGAACTCCATTGGTTTGTCTTTCTCTTCCCCAAAAATTCTATTTTTATTGCATATCTCAATATTGTGATGAATTCTATTGCTTATTTCATTGATTGTTTTTGTGATCTTGCTATGAATTATGAGTAGTCGCCACGTCTTGGGGCGTGGGGATGAACCCTACAAGCCCAACTTCATATTTGTGATGAGTTAGTAGAAATCTTGCTAGAATCGATATCTAGGGATTAGATTGGGATCAATTTACTACGGTTAGCTAGGAGTTCATACCGATCGGGATTTGCAAGAGATTGGATCCCGATTCGATAGGAAACCCTAGAAATCCGAATTGGGTTGGAATCGAATTTCCGTAGTATCGGTTTGCAAGAGATTGGACCGATACTAGGGTTTCCGGTTGCAATTCCGTGCCAATACCCGTTTGCAAGAGATTGGACGGGTAGGAACTATCCCAATCTAGATTGCGAGCCGAGTTTGCAAGAGATTGGGCTCGGTGCGTGATTGGACGATGATGTTGACCCTAATGCTAGTTTTCCTAGGCTAGGGTTTGCAAGAGATTGGACCCAAACCTAGGAAAGCTATAGACCGGCAACAGCGCGAGAGCGTGAGCTTGGTTCTACATTCAGTTGCAACTAGTCCATCCAAAATCTCAATCTAGCAATTTTGAAACCGACGAACCACATTTATGAGATACGGTGAGTAGCGGGGATTCCCCATTCCCTAGACGTTCTTTATTTGATTGATATTTCCGCACTTTGTCTGACGATTGTGACAGGATCGCCAAAGGCAAATCTTTCTTCTTGAATAGCCAGGGTGATTGGAACAAGCACGGTCATTCGTCCTCCCTGTGTTCGATATCCCGCTCGCTGCTACACCGTGCACTTGCGGTAAAACTACAACCGTTCTTTAGGGTTACGTCCCGGAGCGACCAAGTTTTTGGCGCCGTTGCCGGGGAGGCGATTGCGTTTGATCTTACCACCCCTAGCTACTTCCTTTTTATTTTTTATTATTATCATTATTATTTCCATTTTTTTTATTTTTACCTAACCCTTCCACGGTACTAATCATCTCTTTGAAACTCTGTTTTTCCTGTGCATGTACACGAGATCTACGGCGGACCCTGAAGCTATATTGTTTGATCCAGAGATCGAACGTACCGCGCGGAGACTTAGAGCGGAAAGGAGACAAAATCCGGAAGGGCGGTTTATGACCAACCCGGAAACTCCTGAACAATTGGCGGCAAGGATGGCGAGGCTAATTTCTATTCGAGGTAGGCTTCGGCCTAAGACCTCTTCTACTACCTCATCCATTGCCATGCCGGGGTTGGCGGCTGACAAGAGCTTCGAGCTAAAGACTGGACTAGTGGTTCTGATGCAGCAGGATCCATTTCATGGGAATGCCCATGAAAATCCCCACTACCACATCCAATTGTTCTTGTCGAAGTGCGCCACATTCCAGATGCCGGGGGTCTCCATCGATGCCATCAGACTGCGTCTCTTCCCTTTCACGCTAAAGGACAAGGCACTATACTGGTTGAGGACGCAAGCTGAGGGTGTCTTCACCACTTGGGATGAGTTGGCGAGTGCATTCATTGACAAGTTCTATCCGCCATCCAAGACGGTGAAGATCCGGAGCGCTCTCATGTCCTTCAAGCAAGGAACACAAGAGACGCTCTATGAGGCTTGGGAGCGTTTTAAGGATTTGCAGCATCAATGCCCGCACCATAGTATAGAAGATTGGGAGCTAGTGCATAGCTTCTACAATGGTCTCCAACCGGGGACCAAACAAATTATTGATGCCGCGGCGAATGGTGCTATCTTCTCAAAGACTCCCGAGGAATCTACGGCCCTAATTGAGGAGATGGCCTCAAATAATCAACAATGGGGCGATGAGCGAGGACACTCCACGTCCTCCTTAAAGCCAACTAGCATCTACGAGGCGAAGGCCGTAGCGGAGCTTACGAGCAAGTTTGATTCTCTCCACAAGGTAGTGGAGAGATTGGAGAAGTTTATCACGGAGCCCCAAGGAGCCCCTTCCACCTCCGCTCCAACCAACCAAATGTGTGATTGGCAAGACCAATCTCAAGCCATGTACTCGGGAGGAGAGCAAGGAGAAGGATCCTTGGAGCAAGTACAATATGTTGCGGGGAACCAAGGATATTGGGCCAATCTGGCCGCAAGAAATCATCCCGGATTCTCTTACGCCAACAATGAAGGAGCTTTGAACCTGCCACAACCGTCACCTCAACAAGCCCGACCACCACCACCACCCCAACAACAAAACTATCCGCCGAGGGGGCCTCCACAACAAAATTTCCAACCGAAGCAACAAGTTCCACCATATAGGCCGCCCGGATACAACCAAGGGTGGAGGAATCAAAATCAAAACCCTCCACAAGCTCAACAACGATCCGACTTTGAAGCTAGGGTGGAGGCGTTTATGGTCGAGCAAAATAAGGTCAATGCTACCTTGAAGGCGGGGCAAGACTCCCTTAATACCGTTGTGGCTCAAATATCGGAGCAATTGGCGTTGCTCAATCGGAACACTCAACGATTGCCGGCGCAACCCGAGCAAAACCCACGGAGCAACACCGGCCACATCAATGCCGTTGTTGCCGTTACTACTAGAGGCGGGAAGGATACCTCCCCCGCTATGATCCCTACCGAGGAGCCCGTGGAGGAAAGCTTGGATCCAATTGAGCCGGTAGTTAAAGATGATAAGGAGAAAGAGCCACAAGAAAAGGAAAAATCTAGAGCGGAGCAATTGATCGAGGAGAGGCGCTTCATGCCACCGGTCCCATTCCCCCAAAGGCTCGCTAGAGCGAAAATGGAGAAAAGGCTAGCGAAGTTTCTCGAGTATCTAAGAGGAGTTAGCCTTAATATTCCCTTCCTCGACGCCATCGTGGAGATCCCCACATATGCTAAATTCTTAAAGGACTTGATTTCGGGGAGAAAGAGGAAGGAGAAGATCATGCTAGCCGAGGAGGGCTCTTGGTTCACCAAGAGAGAGAAGGAGCCGGCAAAATTTAAAGATCCGGGGAGTTTTCGAATTCCTTGCACCTTGGGCGGCGTCCCTCTTCAAAAGGCGTTGGTAGATCTTGGGGCTAGTGTGAGCCTCATGCCTCTCTCCATGTTCTTAAGGCTAAACACCGGGACAAAGTTGAAACCCACCGACATGAGAATACAATTGGCCGATGGGCGAATAACAAGGCCGGTGGGGATCGCCGAAGACATACCGCTACAAGTCCCGGGGGGAATATGCTTGCCATGTGACTTCGTGATCATGGACGTTAAGGAGGAGGGAGATACTTCGTTGATACTTGGACGCCCATTCCTCGCCACCGCCGGAGTCATCGTCGACGTGCACGAAGGTACACTAACTTTAAACGTCGGTAACATCGAGGTGGAGCTTCACATTCCTAAGGCTATGAAGCACATGCCTTACCACGAGGAGCTTGATTATATGGACCTCCTTGATGAGGTAATTGAGGAGGCGATCCCCCACTCTATTGGCGCTCTATTCGATGAAGATTTCGAGGAAGGCCCGGATTTAGGCCAAAATGAGAAGAAAGATGATTCCCCCGACCTCTCCGCTGAAGATGATGAAGGCGACGCTGATGTCGCAAGGATTTGAGAGCTCTGTAAGCTCTCGAAATTAAAGTCTCCAAAGAAAACTCCGCCGGTACGGAAATCGGCATCACCGGTGAAGCCGTTGACCGGAGCAAATGCTAGCTTGGGAGAGCCTCCCCCCAACACCATTCGAGATGGGAGACCACCGAGGGAGAACACGTCGCCACGTCCAAATCCAAGCGCGCTCCCCGGAAAGTTTGATGGGTGCATCTCATATGCACCAAACATCCCACATTGGTTGAAAATTATAGGGGGTCGAGCTCACGACCTTAAACGAGCGCTTGTCGGGAGGCAACCCGACGGTTTTTGCTTTATTTTTACTTTTTCTTTATTTTCGTTTTAGAAATTTTTAGTGTTTTGAGTCGTTCGCCCAAAAATTTTGCGATAACGGGTCCTATTTTTCTTGACAGGAGAGGAGATAGGTAAATCCATCATGAGGAGGATGAACAAGACAACGAGGAGCACCCTAAGAAGGCGCTCGACGCTTAGGAGGAAGATGGAATCGACTGGAGGAAGAAAGACGGAGTTTAGAGCCCAAACGAAGACAAACAGCAGAACACAAGGCTCACTCGGCCGAGCATACTAGTCACTCGGCCGAGTACAGAAGTTCGTCCGGCCGAGCCGCTCACGAACGAGGGAAGTCTGCTGTACCCAACTCTCTGTTTATTTTCCTGATTTCAATATAACTGCTACTCGGCCGAGTATATATTCCCACTCGGCCGAGTAAAACAGATACCCTCCTAGGGCGAGTCATGCCGAGTAGCTTGAGCCACTCGGCCGAATGGACTTACTCCACTCGGCCGAGGCTGGTAAGGCCACTCGGCCGAAGCGTAGGCGAGGAGGAAATTTCCATTGACCTCGCTCGGCCGAGTGACCACGTCACTCGGCCGAGTCGTAACTTTTATTATATAAGGGCCGAGGGGGGGGCGCGATTTTCGAAACGCAAAACCCAATCGCGCCCCGACTCTTCAGCTCCCCTCGCCCGATTCCCCTCGCTCGTGCCCCCACTCGCCCGACCGGCCACCTCGCACCGCCGCTCGGCCCGCCACCGCCGGCCGAGCACCCGCCGACGCCTCGCCCGAGTCGTCACCGGCGGCCGCCCGTCCGATCGCCTCCGGTACCCCCTATTTCACCTTTTTCGCCTCTTTTTGTGTATTTTTCGAGGATCCATGTGCTTAACGAACCCCTAACCCAAATCAATTTCTATATTTATCTGTTATACCCCTAATGCTCCATACGTTTTGAATATTACCCGCTGATATCGCCATTTCATGCGCAGGTTGTTTTCGGGAGCTTAGGGGAGCCCAGGGGAGCTTCTCGGGACTGATTTGAGCTTCGTGGAGGCGCTGACTTCGCACGCTTCCATTGCTTAGCACTCGCGGCGTGTCGGGGTACACTCTTTCCATTATTTTACACACGCCACACTTTTCACGTTTTTCGGCGCGCTCGGGGCCGATATGCCGCCCCGGACACGGCCGCAGTCGAAGAGAGCTTCCGCCAAGCGGAAGCGGTCGGATGATGCCGGCCCCTCCCACGAGCTGGAGGACTCTCCTCCACCGTCTCCCACACACGCCGTCCACCCAGCACAGCCTGCAGGCCCCGCACACCCCGCACAGCCTGCAGCGCCCGTACAGCCCGCACAGCCTCTCCCTGCCGCTCCACAGCCACCATCACCAGCTCCACTGGTCGGGCCGCTCGGGATTACGTTCCGAGATGGCGCACACCGCACCGTCTTCGACCGTATCTCCCAGCGCTTGATCGTACCCTCCAGGTTTGCACACCTCGCTGACCTAGGACGCCTGGGGGTACTAGAGGGGATGCTCACGTTGTACGACAACGTGGGCTGGCGAGATTTCTTCCAGGTGTCGACGGACACGTTCACCCGCCCGACACTTGAGGTTCTGAGTTCGATCGCCCGGACCGACTAGGGATGCTCGTTTCGGTTCATGGATCGAGAGTGCCAGGTCACTCTCGATATGATGAGAGCGTTTTTCTCGTGGCCCGCTGTCCCCGGAGCCGATCGCGGTTACGGCCCCACCCATATCCCCCACCTTCCTTCAACGCCGGTGCCTTCTGGGCCCGGATTACGGGTCTTCACGCTGTCTTTGACCCTAGTAGGGCCAAGGCCTCGGCCATTGTCCATCCCTGCCTCCGCATTGCTCAGCGCATTATGGCGACGACCTTTTTGGCCAGATATGAGCCGGGCACGATGTCTACGCCAGAGCTCCACATGCTCTACGCGATGACACGTCCCAGAGCTCTATCTAGGGATGGCGATGAGCTTGTCCCCGCCGTCGTGATCGATATCGCGGCTTGGTTTTTGGACCGCATCATCGTATCGGTGGGCGCTCGCTCACCGATATGCTGCGGCGGCCTGATCACCTTGCTTGCACTTATGACCGGCGAGGACTTCCCTGACGACTTGCGACGAGTCCCGGGCCCCACTTCTCTGTCGATAGATGTTATGGCCCAGATGAAGATGCTTCGTCCGCACGGTGAGCGTCACTGGGTCTGGTTGCACGGCCCTTACGGGGCCGATTACATGATTCTTCCAAGCCCAGCTCGGACTCAGATTGCACCAGCCCAGGCAGACTGGCTCCCTGTGATGGATGTTCTCATCCCCACTGCTTACGTGCTCGAGGCCGAGGAGGCCGAGCAGGCCCACGCTGCCCCCGCAGACCCTGTTGCACACCCTGCCGAGCCTGCCGCCGAGCCTGTTGACCCTGTGGCCCCTCAGCCCATACCTGACGTTTCCGCTGCTCCTGACACCTCTGTCGGTGTCGAGAGTACCTCAGCTGAGCCCACTTCCACCACCTCCACCACTTCCGAGGCTGTCGCCACCACTCCCACCACCACCACTGGCCCTCTGTCCGTCGAGCCTCTTTGCTCCGCACTCCCCGAGCGCCCACCGACCTTTGTTGAGAGTGGAGAGCCCTCGTTTACCGCGGTCGTGGAGACCATGGCTAGCATGATCTCCGCTGGGGTCGCGTCTTTTGGTCCACACACTTCCACCCCAGCGGTAGTCACCTCTGTCTCCACCCCTGCTGTATTTTCCGAGAGCGTCGTGGCGTCTGTCCACACTTCTGTGCCACTGACCTCTCTGGCCGCCTCGCTGCCACTTTTGCATTCTTCTTTTGTTGCTGCTGCCTCCACTTCTCACCAGCCGGTGCCCCGGCCTCACACTGAGGCCAGGCCCACATTTGCGAGCGCAGCACCTTTCGTACCCTTCCCCGCTGAGCCCGTCACATACGCGACTCGAGTACGCCAGCCACGCCCTGCACAGCCCCGACCGGTGCGTCCCTCTGCACCACCTCCCCCCGACACTGTACTTCAGAGCATTCGTGCTCTAGAGGGGGCGGTGAGTGGTCTCAGAGGCGACCTTAGGACCCTGTCCTCCACCGTCTCTGCGATGGCTGGCCGCTTTGACCTGATCCCCCAGATTCACTACTGTCTTACTCAGGTCCTGGAGCGTCTCCCGCGCGTACCCCCACCCACCCAGCAGGTTCCCACCCACACTTCCACATACACTCGACCTGCTACCACTACCACACCCACACCCGCTCAGCGGCCTGTCCAGCCACCACCACCACTTCCGCCTCAGGACGGAGACGGTGCAGCACCACCTTCCTAGGCACCCTTGATGCCATCGATTATTCCTGCCGTTGTGCTGCCCGTTTCTGCTGGGTCCTGTTGCACTTTTGCCCACCCCCCCCTCCCCTCACTTATTTTGGGATTCTCATGTCGACCATATATTTATATATATTTTCTGGGAGAGAGGGAGCGTTTTGGTGCCACTCTTATATATCTATATCACTCCTATCTGTGCATGCATCATGTCCGCATCATATTTTCATGTCTTTTTCTTTCTTTTTCTTTTCATTTTTCTTTTCATCATGCATGCATCCTCACCTTCCCTTCACATTACTTGTCTCTCGGTGTGCCCCACTTTGCACATTGAGGACATTGTGCCATTTAGCTTGGGGGAGTGAGTTCTCACGTTCTTTTTCGATTTGCCACCTTTATTTTTAGTTTTTCACGCCACTCTTCGCTTTTGCACTTATTTTTCATCAATTTTCTTTTATTTTGCCATGCATCACGTTTTTCTTATTTTTTCTGTGTGCCGCATTGTAAATAGTTCTTTTTTTCCCTTTATCTTTATTTCTTTTTCATCTCATGCTAGAGATGACTTTTCTATGATGATGATGACGTTGGATTTAGCTTACTCTATATGCATGCTATATTTGTCATGTCTTAGACTTTATTTCTGATATCATATGCTATGACTTGCCTTGCATCTAGAGATAGTAACCCACACTTTTGCCACATGAAATTGGATGAAATTCTATTATTAGCTGAGTCTGAATATTCATATGTATGCTATCACAGAAAACACACCAAGATTCACGCATTGAATGCTTATATCTGGAGTACTGATTTCTTTTTCCTATATCACTTCTATATGCATGAATTGTACACTTCACTTCAGGATGATTGAATGATGTTAGCTATGAAAAATCTGGATTAGTTAGCTTTTTTGTGATCGAAACTGAGTAGATTAGATTACCCTGCTGAAGTTGTCGTGCATGTCTTATAGAGTGAACCGAGAGTTATATCTATTTCTTTCTCCACAAATCTTGAACATCATTTCTCTACTTTTAAAATCATTGGTGAATCTCCCCTTAGCGATTCTATTTTATGGCATTTCCCCCGCTACTAATTCCTAGCTCCAAATCTCTTATTCTCTAAAAAAAATAATAAAAGAGAGAAAAACATTCTTGTACATCATTATCTCTCTTCGAGTTGGGATCGTTGTGTATATATGCTATATTGAAAAAAAAAGAAAAAAAAGAAAAAAAAGGAAAAAAAAAGAGGAAAAATCCTCACTAAAAGATCCCATCTCACTTTCTTTCTTTCTTCTTTCTTCTTATTACATTTGGAGCTTTATAAAAATGGGGATGTGAATATTTTTTTATGCCACCACGCTTATAGATAAGCTTGGGGGAGGGGATCCATTGATGTGTGAGAGAGTGACTACTTGACGTTGCACGACAACCTAGGCTAAGTAATATTCTATACTCGGTGAGATTATTTCTAGCTTTACGAAATCCAGAGATCTAAGCCTAGCGTTCATTTCATGAAATCCATACTTTTCTATTCTCTCTCTATTCTATTGTGTGATACTCTTATACTCCTGATAGAAAGCATTCAATTGAAAAGTGTGTGATCTGTGATTTGTATACCGCTTTAAATGATTCAGACGATGTTAATTTTAGAATTATTCCGTTTTTCATGATTATATCGTTGTTCGTGGGTTTTCCATTTCTATTTGCACTATTATACTATGATATCAAAATAAAATCTTTTGACACGAGTTTTTCATTCGGTGCATGCTATATGAGTAAGTGAAACCCCCGTCCTGAGAAAATGATCTAGTAGCTTACCTCTTCGCTTCTTTCTCTCTTCTTTATTTTCATTTCGTTTTCCATTCTTCTCCGTTTTTCATTTTTTCATTTTTCGCCATTTTCGTTTTCCAATTCCGCCGGGTTCGCCTTTTACTTATCTTCCTCGAGGACGAGTAAGAGGCAAGCTTGGGGGATTTTGATCACTCCTTATTTTACACCTTTTTTCCCGCATTTTTGCATGCCATTTAGATCGCCCAAATCACGTTTTTCACGATATATCGACGATATTGCGATGCTTTTCACGATTTGTTGTTTTTGTCGCATTTCAGGTGATTTGGCGCGATTTGGAGTGATCTCGAGATGCGCTTACTCCAGAGGGTCACCGACAACCTCCCCGAGGGGTATTTTCCTGTTGGAGAGGAGCGGAAGAAGAACGGACATCGCAGGAGCGACGAGGAGACCAAAATAAGCAGATTGGGCATGTTTAGTGTCCCACTCGGCCGAGTGGAGGACCCACTCAGCCGACCAGCGAGACACCGCTCGGCCGACCAGATCAGACACGATTCCTATGTGCACTCGGCCGAGCGACGGAGACCACATCGACCGAGTGAAGAGACCATGTCCGCCCGAGTGGCGCCCAGACGAAGCCCTTCAAAAATCTCCAAGTTTCTGTTTTTCGGCTGCCTGAGCTTCAGAAGACCCACTCGGCCGAGTGGAGAATCCCGTCCGCCCGAGTACAATGAAGCCATCGGCTGAGTGACGACAACTCACTCGGCCGAGCCGCCCCCGAAGTAGAGACCCCTGAAGGCCCCGACTTACTGGAAAATTACAGGGTTTCTCACTCGGCCGAGCGACTTTTGTCACTCGGCCGAGCGCGACGCGCTGCCTGTAGCGAAAATTGCGGAAAACAGGCTGCGCAGGGGTATTTTGGTCACAGTTTTTGGATGATTTTGGGGGCTATTTAACCCCTGTTTTTACCCTAGTTTTAGAGAGCTTCTCCTTAGATTTTTTGCAGCTTTTTAGATTAGCTTTTTAGTTTTATTCTTGAGATTAGAGAGGAGAAAAAGTTTGATTTTTGTTGGATTAATTGAAGAACTCCATTGGTTTGTCTTTCTCTTCCCCAAAAATTCTATTTTTATTGCATATCTCAATATTGTGATGAATTCTATTGCTTATTTCATTGATTGTTTTTGTGATCTTGCTATGAATTGTGAGTAGTCGCCACGTCTTGGGGCGTGGGGATGAACCCTACAAGCCCAACTTCATATTTGTGATGAGTTAGTAGAAATCTTGCTAGAATCGATATCTAGGGATTAGATTGGGATCAATTTACTACGGTTAACTAGGAGTTCATACCGATAGGGATTTGCAAGAGATTGGATCCCGATTCGATAGGAAACCCTAGAAATCCGAATTGGGTTGGAATCGAATTTCCGTAGTATCGGTTTGCAAGAGATTGGACCGATACTAGGGTTTCCGGTTGCAATTCCGTGCCAATACCCGTTTGCAAGAGATTGGACGGGTAGGAACTATCCCAATCTAGATTGCGAGTCGAGTTTGCAAGAGATTGGGCTCGGTGCGCGATTGGACGATGATGTTGACCCTAATGCTAGTTTTCCTAGGCTAGGGTTTGCAAGAGATTGGACCCAAACCTAGGAAAGCTATAGACCGGCAACAGCGCGAGAGCGTGAGCTTGGTTCTACATTCAGTTGCAACTAGTCCATCCAAAATCTCAATCTAGCAATTTTGAAACCGACGAACCACATTTATGAGATACGGTGAGTAGCGGGGATTCCCCATTCCCTAGACGTTCTTTATTTGATTGATATTTCCGCACTTTGTCTGACGATTGTGACAGGATCGCCAAAGACAAATCTTTCTTCTTGAATAGCCAGGGTGATTGGAACAAGCACGGTCATTCGTCCTCCCTGTGTTCGATATCCCGCTCGCTGCTACACCGTGCACTTGCGGTAAAACTACAACCGTTCTTTAGGGTTACGTCCCGGAGCGATCATGATCCTTTTTTTCTTCCGATGAAACGATAGCAGAGGTTCTTTTTGATGCAGCAAAAAAGAGAGCAGATGGAAAGAGAGAAGGAGAAGAGATTGTTTGTGGAGATGGAGAAGAGATCGCCCTAGAGGAGAGACCATCATATGGGGTTTTGTGGAGCTGCAGGAGAAATCGCCATTTTTGTGTGCTGGAGCTGCAAGATGAAGAAACCCCACGTGCTGATTGTTTAACCCCATGTTTTGTTTTCCCCCTATGTTTTGATTTCCCCCCAAAATCAAAATTTCCCCCCAAAATATAGATTTTGGACAACAGCATGGGTTTCAAATTTTAAATTTTCTCATCTCCCAATTTTTGACATAACCCCCAATTTCTCATATGACATAACCCAATTTCTCATATGCAATTTCTCAAATACAAAATTTAACAAACATAATGTATTAACAAACATATCCAAATTCTCTTATCCATTTTCTCTTATCCATTTTCTCTTAACCAATTTATCTTATACAACAACTCTTATCCAAAAACCCATGATAAGATCCCTGTTTTATAATATATATATATATATATATATATATATATATATATATATATATATATATATATATATATATATATATATATATATATATATATATGGGTAAAGTGTTCCTAGGGTGACTCCTTAGATGAAATCTAAGGAGTCGCCCCCATTTTCTCCTATCTCCCACAATTTTTTTGGATTTTATTTTTCATGGGATTGTTGGTCACATCATAGATGATCAACATACCAAAAATCAAGTCATTCCAATACTTTAAAAGCCACCATCTACCCCTTGCAACTTCAACGGTCTGAAAACGTGCTTAAAACCCATAAAGTTGCAATAGGTAGATGGGGGCTCTAAAAGTATTGGAATGACTTGATTTTTGGTATGCTGATCATCCATAAGATGAACAACAATCACAAGAAAAACAATTTCAAAAAAATGTGGGAGATGGAAGAAAATGGGGGCGACTCCTTAGATGAAATCTAAGGAGTCACCCTACGAACACTTTACCATATATATATATATATATATATATATATATATATATATATATATATATATATATATATATATATATATCCCAAAAATGTACCCGAGGTCGACCTCAGGCAGTAATACCTGAGCACACCCCCGCTATTTGGGGTTTGTAAGTATTTTTTTTTTGAATTTTTTTGCAGTAGATAGATATACTTGCTATGTAGCTCCCCACAAAATTTTAGGTCAATCCAATACCGTTTGAGCCTCCGTTCATCGATTTCAAAAACGTTGTGCAAAACTGTCCAAATTCTGGACAGTTTTGCGCAACGTTTTTGAATGGATGAACGGAGGCTCATACGGTGTTGGATTGACCTGAAATTTTGTGGAGAGCTACATAGCAAGTATAACTACCTACTACAAAACAAATTCAAAAAAGATACTTACTGTTACGAGGTGGAACTCGCGTACAATGAATTTGTATTATGGGGAACCAAGGGCACGGTGGTTATATGGAGAAGAAGGTTTAGGTAGGCTGTTTTACAAGTGATTAGTGGGGTGAAAAAGTTGGACCCATTGCCGGAGGTGATCACGGGGTCGAATCTCACCGGATGCAGCTGAGGAAGGTTGGACGGCAGGAGGCCGAAGCTGACTTTGGTCAAGGGGCGAGCTCTCCTGCAGCACGAACAACTCGTCAGAAGGGCAGGGTTGGGGTTCAACCCTTAGCCCCTCCGATGCCTAAGTCAGTAATAGGGCTTAAAATGGGGGCTAGACACGCCGGCCGGACTAACGGTGTGTCGACCGCACGTGGTGAGCTATGGGTGGGAGAACAAAGATATGGATGACCTTTGTTCTCGTGTGTGAATTATAGATTAAGAGAGAATTTTCCAACCCCCTCACCGTAAGAGGAGAGGGGGTATTTATACCTGTCGGGAGATGACTAGGCGAGGCTGATCTGGCATGCTGACTAGACGTGCTGAGCTGGCTCGGTTGTCAGCGGAGGCTTCGGACGAGGATGTCGGGAACAGGAGTTCCTGACCCGCTTTTGTCAGGCGGCACAATGGCCAGGCGGTGATTTTGTCGGGGTGTCAGGGCCGAAAGCGCTGACCGTCAGTCGGCTCAGCCGTCAGGGGGCGCTTTGTCAGTCGGTCGGGTGACGTATGTGTCAGTCGTGTCCTTATCCTAGGTTGTTTGTCGTTGGCAACGGACTAAAGGTTGGGCTGTATCACCCTAGGCGCCGCGGTTCACGGGAATCGGGCGGGTCGTTCGGATCGGGGGTTGTCCGGCTTGGCCGCGCCCCCCGATCGGTCACAGGCTACGGTCCGCCGATGCGGAAGGATACGTCCCTGCCTGTCAGTAGGCCCAGCGGCGCTACCCAGGCGTCCCCAAGCGCGCTACCCTCGGTGGGTCGAGCGGCTGTGGTTGTTCGCCTCGACCGGGTCGGGGGACGTTACAAGGCGCGCCCGTCTCCATATTGCCCCGGATTTTCGGGGTAGCGACCCTTTCATGTGGCGGAGAGTCCATGGGTCGTGTGGGTGGATTCGGGTGGGACCCCTACGATCTTTGGGTCGTAACAATTGCCCCCGACCTTCGAGTCTGAGGCAGTAGCCCGGCTCGGCTCGGAGGGCGAACCACCTTTGATATTCCGGGCCATCAGTACGGGGCTTGGCCCCCACCGGGTAGTGACGGCGGCGGCTTCGGAACTCCCGCCTTAGTGGTCATCATTACGATTTGAAAAGGGGGCAGAGGAAAACGAAGCGCCTCTGTGATTGGGTTTGCGACACGTGGATGAGGTGACCCTCACGCCAGTCGAGGCGTCGAGGACGTCTCGATGGGCGCCGTGTGGCGAAAATTTGACGGCCGAGATGGCCCGGGGGCCACCTTTAACGCTAAAAGGGTCTGGGAGGCGGTCGGCGGTAGTTTTTGTCTTTCTCCGATTCTCCTCCGGCGTTCGATACTTCTGTCTGGAGCTTGCTGACTAGTTTGTTACTTCCGTCGCCGGTCATCTTCTTCCAATCGCCTTCCGGGTTTAAGGGATCAACAGGTAATACAGTTAATTTCCTTCCTTTCCAATCAATGGCTTCTCGTTTCGAGGTTGGAGGAAGTAGCCGAGTGGGGGAGGAGGAGTTGGTGGGCGAGGGGGCGTCGCAGCCGGGGGTGCGGCGGCCCAGGGAAAGAGGGTCATGGCGATCCGTTGTACCGAGGGCCCTTGAGTCCCTCCGATGTAGATTGGATAGGATCAATATCAGGGAGATTCACGTGCGGTTTGTGCGACAACCCTACGAGGTTCGGGTTCCCAGGTTGGAGGAAGCGGTGAGCTCACCGGGGGATAATGAGGTCGGGGTCTATGTTCGGTCCTTCGAGTTGGGGCTCCGCTTTCCGATCCATCCGTACTTGTTTCATTTGTTGAATTTCCTGGAGCTGCCGATATTTGCCTTAGCGACCCGTTCTTGGGGCTTGTTAGTGGGGTTTGTCATCTTGTGCCTTGCTTGCTCCTTGAGTCCCTCCTTGGCGTTGTTCCAGTATTTCTTCGTGATTCGGAAGAGGGGGATGTATCATTGCGTTTGTGCTAAGAGAGGGCGAGGACTCATCCTCGGGATGCCCGACGATGTCGGCGATTGGATGAGGGAGGTCGTCTTCGTGACGGTGCCAAGCGACGTGGCGCTGATGTCGAATTGGGGGGCGCGGAATCCCTTAGTAAATGAAGGGGTGGAGCTGACCGGGGAGGATATTGCCAAAGCTCAGATTTTGATGGAACTGCCTGAGTCGTGCCGTCAGTTGGCGAGTCTAACGCTGAGCAGTCGGCTCGCCCAGGACTTTTGGACCCTAGGTATCTTTGATGTTTTGTAAACTCTGGGCTAGGCTCGCCCTGATTGTCTGTCTTTTCCTTTTGTAGGCGGAGACGCGATGAGGGAGCCGGAGGAGGTGTCAGGTTCGGCCGGAGCCCCGATTTCGGAGGATACTGATCCTCGCGGGAAAGGCAAGGGGGTGGCCAGCGAGGCAGGATCCCAGGAACGTGGGGGCGGGGCTCCCCGTGGGGAGAGGTCGCACCCGGGACGGAGGGCAGTCGGGCAAGGTATCTCAGCCGGTGGGCCCAGCGAGGATCTTTATGAGGACGCACCCACGCGAGGGGCTAGACCCCCCGTTCCTCCGCGGGTACCAGAGGTGGTCGCGCCTCGCCGGGCGCCTGTGGTTCAGAAGTGGCCATACGGGATCCCTCCGTGGGAAATGGGGGAGTCGTCGAGTCCAACTTGTGAGGGCGCCCTTATTCGTTTTAAGAGGACCCGGGAAGAGGTCAAGGCGTACTCAGATGACCGTCTTCATAAGTTTCCGTTTCAAGTCAGCTGCGACGAGTCGGTATTCGAGGACGCGGGAGTGGCGGCGCGCCTCGCCGAGTATTGCGTGTTGCCGCGCGACCGTGAGTCGTTGACTCGTGTGGGGGCGGAGCGGTTGTGTGGCTCGGCTATATGGCACGTCGTGCAGGTACGCTGGTTTTCTTTCCTCGCCTGCAGGCTTAATTTGACCGCGTCTCGCTGATTCGAGGTTTATGTAGATGGTCACGAACGTGTTAGCCCTACGGGGCCGTACCTCCGCGGCCGTCACCAGGGCGGCCCTGGATGTAGCGAAGGCGAACCTTGGCGAGGTCAAGGCGAAGCTGAGGGACACGGAGGTGGAGCTGGAGAGGGTTAGGAAGGCCTATGGCGTGGAGAAGGGGCGGGCTGCGTATTTCGATTCGTCCAAAGCAATGGTCGAGAAGCAGCTTCAAGAGGTAACGCGAGAGAGGGATGATATCCGGTCGAAGCATACCTCGGAAGTTGTTAGCAAGGAAGCAGTGATCGGGGTACAGAGGAGGCAAATAGAGGACCTAAAGGACGCCCTGGAGACTGAGAAGAGGGAGAAGGGTCTAGCGGTGCGGTGATTGGAGGAAAAACGGGACGCCGAAGGCAAACTAATCGAAGCCGCTATCCGCCGCTATCATGATGAGCATGTTGTGCCGATGTTGCAAGAAGCTAAGGATGCGACGATTCGGCAAGTGGTTAAGGATGTGAGAGATCGGCCGGTTGAGAGGCGCCGCTAGGAACATGGGTTTGGGGAGGTCCGTACCTACTAGTGAGAGGGTTATAAACCATGTGTTGTTGTAGTGTGTGGAAGGCTCATTGTACGGTGTAGTTTTTGGGTAAATACATTGTGATTGTCTTGTGCCGAACTGTATTCCTACTTGGTTTGCTCGTAGAATGTCAGCTTTGTGAGGGACGTAACTGTAACTGCCCCCAACTCCGCTCTGCCGAAGTCTTCGGGAGAGGGGAGTTGAGATTAGTCGTGTTCTCCGGTGGTCATGATGCTCCGAAGCCCATCCTGGGGCCCGGCGGTACAGTGGTGGGGCGAAGTTGCTTGGTTCGTACGAAAGTTTGCCAAGTGTTGGAGCCGAGATTCCAATAAGTTGGGCGATGGGTTCCTGTTCCGGCCGAACCGATGGAGATGGGACCCTTCATTGGTACGAGGGAAGCTTTCGTGTTTTGGCCGCGCTGACGGATGTCGGACTCAATCTTGGATCGAGCATTGCCTTCTTGTTATGGCCGCCCTGACGGAGGTCGGACTAAATCCCGGAACGCGCGACGCACAGAGTAATTTCAAATGAGGGTAATCATTTCGTCGGGATTTGGGCGGGAATTGTTGGCGGTCGCATGACTAGACGTCAGCCTGGCGATTCGACGGCGGGCGGGAACCGAGGCGGCCCGACCACTGTAGTGTTGACGCGTGGCGGAACTGACGGTTTTGACAGTACGCGAAGCGTCAGAACACGTGGGTCGGTACTGGACAGGCCTCGGATTGGTGACGCGTGTCGTGGGCTCGACGGTCATGATGCTTTGCGCAGACGTTTTAAAGAGATCTCAAGGAGGGGAGGGAAGCAAAGCTGATTGTCGGGTGAAAATTTGTGACAAGCAGCTAGGGCTCGTAGGAGATTTCAGTATCCTTGCCAGAGTCGTCCTCGTGGGAGCGGTCAGCGAGGTAGCACAAGCGCTCGAGTCGTCGGCACCCGTTAGGTAAGACGCCCGTTTTATAAATGTCTTCCTCGATGTCTCCGTTTCGTGGTCAAGGTTCGGGGGTAGTTGGGGAAGGAAGCTCCGCCGCGGAGACAGGAAGGGTGCCCATCGAGATTGCGGGTGTGAAGTCGGTGCTGAAGAAATCCGTTGCGGAGATCTTCACGATGTACGTCAGGCCGCCGTACTCGGTTCGTGAACCGGAGCCGCAAGAAAGGGTGTGTTTTGCGGGCGACCGGGAGGTTGGAGTATACGTATCTTCGTTTGAGCAAGGTTTGCGCTTCCCCCCCAATCCGTTCTTGCTGGAAGTGTTGAACTTCCTGGAACTGCCCCTGTATCGCCTGATGCCCAATGCCATCAGTGCCATTGTGGGGTTCCTAGTGCTGTGTGTAAGCAACCAGGTTAGCCCATCCCTGTCCTTATTTCGTCACTTCTTCTTGGTCAAGAGGTTGGGGTCATGCTACTATCACTCCGCGAAGAGGACGCATCCGCTCATTAGGGGGTTGCCTGGGAAAATTAAGTCGTGGCGTAAACAGTATGTGTTTGTGGAGGTACCGGAGGATGTGCTGATAAGGTCTGATTGGGCGGAGCTGAATCCCGAGGCGAGAGAGGGGGTGGAATTGGGGGACGAGGGCCGAGATTATCGGATGCTCGCTCGGGCTGAGATGATAACGGCGTACATATGGCCCGAAGGTACAAAAGATTTTGGTGTTCATGCGCCTGATATGCTTACGCTGAACTTTCTCTCTTTGGCAGGTGGCACAATGAGTCTGTCCCTCGAGGAAATGATGCGGCGGGCCTCGGAGCAGGCGGGGCGATCATCGACAAGAGTTGGCCCCAAGAGGTCACGAGCGGAAGGAGGGGCGGGGAGCTCGACTGGGGTGCCAGCGTCCACGAAGAGGAGGAAGAGGCCGATGAAGTCGTCCGAGCCTGACGCGCCGAGGGAAACCGGTCCGCCGGACGGTGGAGCCGGGGAGGGGATGTCGAATCCCGTCATCGACTTGGAGGGCGGGGACGAAGGGTCGATAGGAGGAGGGGGGAAATGCCCCGAACGAGGCCGTCTAGCCCCCTGGCACCTGCAGGGGGGAGGGGGCGTTGGCTTTATGGGTGTCAGGCGTTACTCCTCAGGGATGGCTCCGCGTTGGGTTGCCTTGTTTCGTGGACCCTGATTCGTTTCCCGAGGTTTGAGGAGAGGGGTGACAGGCCTTTTCTGGGGAGGGCGGGGATTAGTCCGTCGCGTACCCCGCACACGGAGCTCTGGTATGGGTGGCCAGGCTCAGGGAACCTGCCCCGGGGGTCTTCTTTGGGGGGGAAGCGAGTACGCAGATCGGCCCGTGCCCCTCTCCGGTTTGGGTGGCGAGGATTGGTCCTGCCCCGGAGTCTTTGAGAGGGCGGGTATTGGGCCGTCGCCTCCCCGCAGCCTCTATAGTCGGA
>CM061132.1:117363087-117382087 GCA_030789695.1 Scilla litardierei
ATTAAAATTGGGTTACTAGATGTTTTTAGGACTTGTCTAAAAATTCTAGTTGTCGTCACAAACTTATTCGTGCGCGTATTTTATTGTCAGAGAAACGTCGTTCCGTATCATTCACGAAACCGGAATTCAACCCCTGACGTCGCTACCCGACGTCAGTGTAGCTCTCGCGTCGTGTTGAGGTATATTTCTAACCGTAGAAATCCCAACCATCGCATGTTAATTCAAGATTACAAACGATTATTTTTACTGTTTTGTAACTCACTAATCCACCTTAATAATACGGGACTGTATGCTGATTGTTGGACTGAGCGTGGGAGCTCTGGACATTATGAATCTGTGATTGGACTTTGAGAATTGTGATACCAGCACGTATATCAGGCAAGTGAAACTTACCAAACTTGTGTTTTAGGCCACGTCTTAGGCCATTCCCTGTTTTTAGCGTAAAAGAGACTAGGCGATGAAATGATACTCGCCTCGACGCAATTTTTAGATCTAGCTTGACAACGAAGCTAGATCTGACACCCTGCCATGTCATTCATTCATTTCGCCTGTCACGTTTAATTTCCATTTCTGTACGCTCTTTACTTTTGCTCTGCCATGCCTGTGATGTTTAAATTCCTTATCTGTACGCACATTATTTGTAATCTTGCCATGCCATGCATCATTCCATGCTTGAATGTTTGTTTTCGTAGTACACGCTACTTGTACTTCCTTGTTCAGGCTAGGCACCTGCGTTGCAGGCACAACCCTATGCTAGATACACTTCCTGGCTCGTGATCCAGAAGCGGGCTACATGTGTTGGTCAAAAGCCAATGCCCGATTACAAGTGCAGGGGTAGGGTTACGTGACCACTCAGCGTAGAAGTGTGCCCGTACAGCCACTTCAGCTGTAAGGCGTAAACTCTGTGCACGACTTATTTACTTGACTTGTAAATCCATGTGAATGTGTTAGTAGCTTTGCTACCCATGCCATGTCATACTTGTTGTACTTTATTACTTGTTGCATTCATATCTTAAACTGCCATGTCATTGCATACTTTTAGAACTGCTAGGCTGTTTTACTTTCTTTTAGTTTCCTTTCACAAGTCTCGTGTAGACTTGCTGACATGCGCCCTAGTCTCTTTTGGGTGTCGCATGTTAGTTGCTGAGCCAGAGTCTGTACTGAGGACAAGGTGTTTGTTGACGTTGAGCCTGTTGGATCTGAATCCTAGCCTAGAGGGGGGGGGGTTGAATAGGCTTATAAAAATAATTCGTGCAACCCACGAATAAGCACACGCAGTTATAGCAGCAGCAGGGTAAATAAAAAGCAGACACAGAGTACACAACAGATTTACCCTGGTTCGGTCGTCCCAACGACCTACTCCAGCCCCCAAAGCAGAACTAGTATTGAATATCGCAATAGGTACAAAACCACAAGTTAGAGCACGCTCAGAGCACCCTCTACGTCTCTACACTCGCCAGGCTCTCAGTACCCCACACACTGTGTTTTCTCTCACTATCAATCCTAGTAAATCTTTCTACCAGCTAGTCCGAAACTAGCTGGGTCCCACTTGTCTAGTCCCAACTAGACAAGTCCCAAAATAGTCGCACAAAAAAATGGTAAAGTTTCCCCTACGAAGATCTATCACAATTGCTACACAAAATAATAAAGTATAGAGTTTAGGAAGCTCAGAATGTGTAGCAGCGATGTCTTCGCCAATAAGCACGGGCCAGAAATCGTCTGACGTAGATGTCGTAGTCTCCTCTCTCTTCGCAACTCAAGTTGCGATCTCCTCGCTCTTGGCTTTGAATTGCAACGTAACAAAGATTTTCGTTGACTCTCTTTTGACCGGCTTGTTTATGCGGCTAGGTCCCTGTGCCCCTGAAGATTGCACCGTTGAGCTTGTGATTTGTGCGTGACCTGCAAACACACAAGAGAGTTGTTCAGCTCTTTAAAAAAAATACAAACCTCAATTCATTTATAAAGATGACATTCAGCACTTCCCCTTTCTTCTTGATCTTGCGGCAGTAGGATGCCCTCTGAGAAATCAAAATATGGAGTGATGGTGGGAGAACAAGTTTGAAAGTATCGGCCTCTTTGATGCTCTGTATGCCGTAACTTAAAAAAATATCCCTGTATGAATTTTTGGCCGGCCTCTGTTATTTGATTCCCTCTTGATGATTGGCTCCTTTGATTAATTTATATCCTTGTAACACTTTTTGTATTTGATGCATGCAACTGAGCCAGACCTTCTAAAAATCGTGTGCCTGCAACAATAATAAAAATATGTGAAAGGGTACACACAAGAAATCCGGCCCCCACTACAAATTAGTGCAACGGCTCTTTGAAATTTTGGCCTGTGATCTCTGTGCCTCAAGATCTCAAGAGATGCGGCAAAAAAACTAGATGAAGGTTCGGCTGCTCCTCAAAAATTGTCAACTTCTTGGGCGTGCGTGACCTCTTGATCTTGTGCACATGGGGGTCTTCAAAGCTTTCGGCTGCTAGATGATATAGGATTGCGTGACATCCTTCTCCTTTGCGTATGTTGACCTGTAAAAACAAAGATGAGGTTATTATGAAAAGATTAACAACACAAAGCTTCTTCAAGATTAATCCCCCCCAATTCGGCTGCTTGCTCCTTGGTTGTTGGTCAAAGAAAAGATGTATGGGTCAATCTTTACGGCTAGCACATGGGGGGTAATGTTGTGGCAACAAGCTATTTGCGCACTAGGTCAAGACTTGCAGAATTGTAGAGTTTTCATGAAGTTTTGGCAGGACAATTTCGGCCTTGGTAGAGGATGATGAACTCGTAGGTTGGGCTAGGTGATACTTAGTAATTCTTGGCCGCTTGTTTCTCTTTATTGTTTTTTTTGCCGCGCTCTTTTCAACCCTAGAGGATGGGTTTTTATAGGGTGATGATAGGGTGATGCGGTTACGGTGAATCCTATTTTGAATAGGAGATTAGAGATTTGGTTCTATCACTTTGCACCTCAAATAGGAGATTTGATTTGATCAAATTGGGATTTGATAGCAATTCAAATTGAATATGAAATTGAAATTAATCTCTAATTGATTTGACCACATCCCAAATAGATCCCATCTCTCTCCACATTGACCAAGTCAAATCTTCTTTGTGCACACACACTCCCTCTCTCCCAATATGCTATACGAATAGCAATTCCGCCAAAAGGTCCTGAAACACACTAGCACACACATTAGTTATCACGACACATTTGTCATCATCAAACAAAGAGATCCTAGATCGTTGCGTCCAACAGTCTCCCCCTTTTGATGATGACAAACCCATAAAAGATTTGAGCAATAGATGGGTGTGTGAAGTGTGTTGAAGGGTGTAATGGAATATGATGTATGGATGAGTCATTCAAGCATTACAAAGCATGCACAACAGATAGTAAATATAAAAGCATGCACAACAGATAGTAAATATAAAAGCATGCTCCCCCTTCTCTCAAGCTCCCCTTTCAATATTTATTCAGGTATTTTTCTCAAGCTCCCCCTTCAACAAATAATACCGACAACACAAACAAATCTTACCGACAACACAAACAAATCTTTCATTCTCTTTCTCCCCCTTTGTAATCACCAAAAGTGGATTAATGAAGTCACAATAATATTCCATGCAAAAATAAACCATTATTAAATGTAGCGTGCAGTTTGCATGAGTTTTCCAAAGAATAGACAATCCAAGCTCATAGGATTTCATAACAAGACTTCTCCACCTTTGTGTAAGTGTAATGCTATAGACCATAAAGTACAAGAGGAGATTCAATTTCAGAAAATCAACCAAATCAATCCACATTTTCCATTATTCATGAGTATCACTAGGATTGATTTTTCCCATCTCATCAAAGATGAGTTCAAGTTACCGAACCCCAAAACATGGCCTAAAAGGACTTTTAAATGTGGGGCGGCATTGCTTGACGAGTTATATACACCAACGCTAATGATTACCCATTTAGCACAAGTTGGATACTCGTGGGTTGTGTATTAGCCATGAAGTGTCCATTTTTCATACGGAGCAATTTTCATTTTTTTCATTTGCAATTCTTTTGTGCACAATTTTAATTCATGGCTAAACACTTCATATCCCTTAGAAAATTCAGAAATTAATCATTCCTACATTCACTTTCCATTATTCTTCAAAAGAATCTCCAAAAGTACTATGAAGTCAAATATCGTGAAAGTGCAAATGTAGGTGTAGAAGTCAAATTTGAAAGTTATGAGACATGGCGTGACTACTAAAAAGAGAACAACATGTTCATGTAGCTACAACAATAATGAATTAACTTCTACAAGGGATAGATTTGATCATTCATACAATACCACTTAGGATAAAACATAAAGGGTATTCTTTTAAGCTCAATTTTTTTTTGTTTTTGGTTTTTCAATTTTTTTTGTTTTTTTTCAAAAATAAAAACATTAAAAATCATGCAAGCAAGCACACAAAACAAAATAAATCAAGCACACAAAACAATCTATGAAGGTATGCAATGAAATGCAAAGGGGAATAGAAATTATACCTTCTCGTCGCTCTTTGACGAAGGAGCTAAAAGAATGAGACATTGAATTTATCGCTCCTCGCCAAAACTCCATCACACCTACATGAAAGGTGTTAAGTGTGACATTGGAATCCAACAAGGTCCACTAGTGTTAGCTAATAATGTTTTAGGAACCCACACTTGTTTAAACTTGATGTTTGTGTTCCTAAATTTACAATAATATGAAGTGTGGCCTACACTATCACAAGTAAAGCACTTTGCATATGTGTTCTTTGCAATAGAGAGTGCATTGTGGAATTTCTTGAATTTTGACTTTTCAACGTTTTTCAAACCGAATCCAAGTCCTCTTCTATTATTGTCATATAATTGATTCTCTAAAATAGTATCCAACGATTGTTTTCCCATAGAGAATTTCTTAATGGCCAATTCAAGATTAGAGACTTTGGATTTCAACAGTTTATTTTCTTCCACAAGCAATGTGCATTTACTTATAAAAGTCCTCTTGTTTTCCTCTTCCTTCTTTTCGAATTCAACCATTTTTCTTTTAAAATCATTATCCAACATGTAGAATTTATCATTAAGCTCTCTAATCACATAGTTTTTTTCAGTTTTGAGCTTAATCAAATCAAGTTTAAGCATGCTAATATTATTCATCAAGTAAGGGCAAGAGAGACAAGGTGCTTCATCATTAAAACTGGACTTTTCCCTTTTCAAAGTGTCAATAGTAGAGTCACGAGCAACAATATCAATTTTGAGTTTTTCAATCTCTTTAGACATTTCATATTCAGATTGTTGCATTTCAAAGTTCTCATTTTGATAATCATCTATAGTGGATTCAAGTTCTACTATTTTATCTTGCATTTCTTTACAAAGAGTAAGGAGTTCAGTTTTACTACCAGAAATTACCTCATCGTGTACTCCCATCAATGCCATGCATGAGTGGGCTTCGTGTTCCTCCTCCTCACTCTCAGCTTCGCTATCCATATCCCAAGTTAGCACCTTGGATTTTCCCTTTTCTTTAGCTACCTGAGCTGTCTCATGTGGGCAATCCCTCATTCGATGTCCTCTTTTCTTGCATTTAAAACAAGTCATTCTATTAGTAGCATTCTGATCATAAGTTTGCTTAGAAGACTGAAAAAAGTTAGAGCGATTAAACCTGTGTGCCATTTCTGTTCTTCCTTGCTTGGTCTGGACATATTTTCTGAAATTTCTGACCATTAGCGCTATGTCATCATCATCATCTTCGCTTTCGTCAGCTTTCAGAGCAAGTGGCTTTATAGCTTTCTCCTTCTCCTTAGGTTTCTCCCTTTTATCCACGTTTTGCAATTCAAGCTCGTGGGACATTAGATTACCTATCAAGTCCTCCACCCTCATCTGTGACAGATCTTTCGCTTCTTGGATGACAGTGACTTTAGGCCTGAAAGAGCTTGGCAGTGCTCTTAATATCTTTCTCACCTGCTCAAGGCTAGAATATGGCTTACCGAGCGAACTAGACTTGTAGACAATGTTGGTGAACCTCACAAACATTTCTGATATGCTCTCTGACGGTAGCATGCGAAATCCCTCGTATTCCGTGCTCAGAAGTGCAAGTCTAGCTCCTTCACCTGTGACGTTCCCTCATGCGTCACCTCCAAAGTATGCCATATTTCCTACGCAGTTAGACAATGTGAGATACGATTGAATTCAGATTTATCTAATGCATAAATGAGAGCATTCATAACTTTAGTATTAAGAGAATAAAGCTTCTAATCATTATCATCCCATTTATCATCATGTTTAAGCATCTCAGTGTTTTCAATTTTAATAACAGGTGATTTATAGCCTTTTTCAACAATTTGCCAAGCTTTATAATCAATAGAAATCAAGTAGATTCTCATACGATTTTTCCAATAAGCATAGTCTACTCCATTAAATCTAGGTGGTCGGGAAATAGGCTGACCCTCAGCAAAAGCACTATCAATGTGGTCCATGATCAAACTAGGCTAGATCTACTAAACTGGCTCTGATACCACTTGTTGGATCTGGATCCTAGCCTAGAGGGGGGGGGGGTGAATAGGCTTATAAAAATAATTCGTGCAACCCACGAATAAGCACACACAGTTATAGCAGCAGCAGGGTAAATAAAAAGCAGACACAGAGTACACAACAGATTTACACTGGTTTGGTCGTCCCAACGACATACTCCAGCCCCCAAAGCATAACTAGTATTGAATAGCGCAATAGGTACAAAACCACAAGTTAGAGCACCCTCTACGTCTCTACACTCGCCAGGCTCTCAGTATCTCACACACTGTGTTTTCTCTCACTATCAATCCTAGTAAAGCTTTCTACCAGCTAGTCCCAAACTTCTGGGTCCCACTTGTCTAGTCCCAACTAGACAAGTCCCAAAATAGTCACACACAAAAATGGTAAAGTTTCCCCTACGAAGATCTATCACAATTGCTACACAAAATAATAAAGTATAGAGTTTAGGAAGCTCAGATTGTGTAGCAGCGATGTCTTCGCCAATAAGCACGGGCTAGAAATCGTCTGACGTAGATGTCGTAGTCTCCTCTCTCTTCGCAACTCAAGTTGCGATCTCCTCGCTCTTGGCTTTGAATTGCAACGTAACAAAGATTTTCGTTGACTCTCTTTTGACCGGCTTGTTTATGCGGCTAGGTCCATGTGCCCCTGAAGATTGCACCGTTGAGCTTGTGATTTGTGCGTGACCTGCAAACACACAAGAGAGTTGTTCAGCTCTTTAAAAAAAATACAAACCTCAATTCATTTATAAAGATGACATTCAGCACTTCCCCTTTCTTCTTGATCTTGCGGCAGTAGGATGCCCTCTGAGAAATCAAAATATGGAGTGATGGTGGGAGAACAAGTTTGAAAGTATCGGCCTCTTTGATGCTCTGCATGCCGTAACTTAAAAAAATATCCCTGTATGAATTTTTGGCCGGCCTCTGTTCTTTGATTCCCTCTTGATGATTGGCTCCTTTGATTAATTTATCTCCTTGTAACACTTTTTGTATTTGATGCATGCAACTGAGCCAGACCTTCTAAAAATCGTGTGCCTGCAACAATAATAAAAATATGTGAAAGGGTACACACAAGAAATCCGGCCCCCACTACAAATTAGTGCAGCGGCTCTTTGAAATTTCGGCCTGTGATCTCTGTGCCTCAAGATCTCAAGAGATGCGGCAAAAAAACTAGATGAAGGTTCGGCTGCTCCTCAAAAATTGTCGACTTCTTGGGCGTGCGTGACCTCTTGATCTTGTGCACATGGGGGTCTTCAAAGCTTTCGGCTGCTAGATGATATAGGATTGCGTGACATCCTTCTCCTTTGCGTATATTGACCTGTAAAAACAAAGATGAGGTTATTATGAAAAGATTAACAACACAAAGCTTCTTCAAGATTAATCCCCCCCAATTCGGCTGCTTGCTCCTTGGTTGTTGGTCAAACAAAAGATGTAGGGGTCAATCTTTACGGCTAGCACATGGGGGGTAATGTTGTGGCAACAAGCTATTTGCGCACTAGGTCAAGACTTGCGGAATTGTAGAGTTTTCATGAAGTTTTGGCAGGACAATTTCGGCCTTGGTAGAGGATGATGAACTCGTAGGTTGGGCTATGTGATACTTAGTAATTCTTGGCCGCTTGTTTCTCTTTATTGTTTTTTGCTGCGCTCTTTTCAACCCTAGAGGATGGGTTTTTATAGGGTGATGGTAGGGTGATGCGGTTACGGGGAATCCTATTTTGAATAGGAGATTAGAGATTTGGTTCTATCACTTTGCACCTCAAATAGGAGATTTGATTTGATCAAATTGGGATTTGATAGCAATTCAAATTGAATGTGAAATTGAAATTAATCTCTAATTGATTTGACCACATCCCAAATAGATCCCATCTCTCTCCACATTGACCAAGTCAAATCTTCTTTGTGCACACATACTCCCTCTCTCCCAATATGCTATATGAATAGCAATTCCGCCAAAAGGTCCTGAAACACCCTAGCACACACATTAGTTATCACGACACGTTTGTCATCATCAAACAAAGAGATCCTAGATCGTTGCGTCCAACAGAGCCTGTGTCCACTGTTGACGTGGAGTACGAGGACATCGGCGACCAGTCGTAGAAATTTATTTCAGTGTTGCTTTCAGCTTAGTTCTTGTTAGGTTGTCGGTGCGTAGCGCCTTTCTTTTTCTGTACGTTCGTTTATTTCTGTTGGCCATGCTTGAGGCCCTTTTTTGACTCTTTTAAGACTGGTGGCTTTTCTGTGGTGTTGAACTTTATTTGTGGACATTCTGAGATTGGAATAATATTAATATATCTCTTTCTTTTATTATTATCTTTGTTCTGTTTCATAATTGCAAGGACCTATACTTGGTTATTCCAGACGCTTTACAGACTGTAGCCTCACAGCTTCAAGTCTGAGCGGACTTTTCATGCCTCGCCTTCCGTTTATGGGAAGTGGGTCGTGACAGGTTTTATTGGTGGCCCCATGCAGGTCACTCTTGCAACTTCGAATTATCGGAACAACGATAATAAAAATAGAATGTCCATTAAATAAAATTAAAACTTCCAAGTCATAAGCCTTGAGTCTAATTTTATCTTTTCTTATGTCTTAGGTGGCTGGTTGACGTGTTGCCCGAACATCTGTCTCAGCTTAGTAGGGAATCCATTAGATCAAGACTATAGAAAGACTTAGTTAGACGTCTGTGCTTGCTAGTTAGAGGTCCCTGATTGTTAGCTAGACTCCATGCTAGAGATTGATATAATCGTCTTAGGAGTTACCTTAGTGGTTCATGTCTAGCTCTGACCATGATCGACTTCTAGAATTTCTTTAGTCATTCGCTTGGGTTCGTCGATTTCGGGCCAAGCCCAACGCAGTTCATTGCAGTCTAGTTCCTTAGGAAATCTTAGCTCTAAGTTTCCTAATCTTTAGTTGGTCGATCGTAGGAGTTCTCCGTAGAGTTTCATGAGTCATATCTTAGGCGTATTTTGTATAAGACCATGCGATCTTATTCTTGCCCTCGTTTCACGTGATTGCTTCATGGCGATTATCGTTAACCTTTCGAATTTTCTCCATTGCAAATCTTTAATCCTTCAAAGTCAATTTCGATTTTTCCTTATTAAAAGTTTTCGCTCAGTTTAATTGTTGTTTTAAAACCTTCTTCTTATATATTTAAATTCCTCACTTTACGATTGAGTAAAAAAAAATAATAAATATTTTCTTCGTAGATTTTGAAGTCTATTGGTTGTAAGTTTAATTACTATCTCGTAACTATTTTCTGACATATACTTTCGCATTTCGGTTTAAAAACTCTATTACTATTTTGAAAATTCGATATACCATCTTTTTCTAAACTATGAGATTCATTTTAACCGCTTAACATACATACTTTAAAATGTTTTTCCAAGCTAAATAGAATTTCAATTATTTTTATATATCAGTTCTAGGTACGTCGTACTCGTACTTTAAAATCTTTGTATAAAACCGTTTCTTTTGGCAAATCCTGGTTCCTCTAAAAGTAGTTTCAATATTATTTATTTTAAATTTCTCCCCAGTTTAAAGACTTTGAAAGCATTTAACATGAGCTTAAATTTTCTACACTTCAGTAATCTAATTTCATTCTTTGAATTTTGAAATTTTTGCCGAAATTATTTTAAATTACTGCCGTATAATATTTTCTAACTCACGTCCTTAATGTTCGTGTGAATGTTTTATTCCTCATTATAATGATTTTCAATAAGCTAATAAACCAATTTTCTTATTATGTAAATACGACTCAAACTTATTTCGAACAACTCATTTTATCGACCACCAATATTTTTCTATGCATAAGAGAACTCCAACTTTTGAGGTACGACCGGTTTTGTACTCTTCGTATTTTAACTTATATCTTTTACACACTATTTTCTTGTATCCTAACAGAGTATCATTACATCTTTCTTTTCCCACCTAAACATTCACAATTATACCCCTGATTCACCTAACCAAGTTGTCTCCTTATCTTCGTCCTATCTGAACTCGTGCTTTTTGATCTTTCCTTCGTTACGCTTTTGTCTTCGGTTTCTTTCCTATTGTTTAGCCATTAGTGCTTGTCGTTGCATGTGTCAACCTGAGTATAGTTTGGTGGGCCCATTAGTATAAGTTGTTATGTAGTGGTGGTGCATGCATATAGGTGGAGTGTGTGGACCCGTATGAGCGTGCTACCCTTATGATATTAATTTTTGGCTCTTGTATTATGTATGTATAATCGGTGTTATTCGTGATATATGTGTGAAGTTGTATATATGGTGGTGTTATTATATATGTGCGGATAGTTATATCACTTAGGAATTTGTGTTGGAATATCTGTTAGTTGAGTATGTGGTTCGAAGATACTTGTGAATGCTTGATGTGTGTGTGTGTGTATATATATATATTAGTAATTCAGGTGAATGTTAGGTGTAATGATAATAAGTGTACTTATAGTTAAGTGAGTAGGCCTATTATATGACCTATATGTTAGTACGTGTGAGTGTGTGCTCGTACGTAGATATGTATTGTGCTTAGACGTAAGTAGTTATGTATTTGCTGCATGAGTATATATGTAATTTACGTATGATAGTAGGATTATAATTTTGATTGGTATTGCTTGCTTTTACGGGATGTTGTGTGCGTGTATACCATGAGGTATACACGAATATTGCATATCTTAATTATGTATGGATAAGCAGATGTATAAGTATACTAATTATAGGTAGATGGATATGGTGTGAATAAATATGTTACATGTGTGTGACTATACGATGAATGCATATATATTAGGGAGGGTATTATAATTATACGTGTGCTGATGTCTGTAATATTATTATGGTATATAAAGTGATTGAACTATGTGGGTGTTACCTGACTAGATATTAAGTGTGATTGACATTATGGTAAGTATATGGTTATATTGGTAGATGTGTATACATTGGAGTGGTATTGGTATATGTATAAATACCGTGTTACGTATATAGAGTTTTCTGATATGTGTTTTGAGTCTCACTCAAGCTTGAGTGGGTATACTCTAAGTATATTGTTACATATGTCTGTGGTTTGCATGTAGTACCATGAATATAGCGATGGATGATGTATGTATAGTGATAGGATTGTTTGTGCCTGGTTGTGTTACGCACATGATTGTGGGTCGCTATACCAGTGTATAGTTATAGGTGTTGGTCTTGTGGTATAGTTATTTACTAAGGACTTACCTGTGTGAACGTATGTATGCTAAGCTAAACTAGGTGTATAGATGTGCTGAGTATATAGTGGTATGATTGGTATATATGAATGGAATGTTAGCATGCGTGGGTGTGCACCATGCACAGGTAAGTATGTGCTTAGTTATAGGTATTGGTGACTATGGTAAGTGTGGCGTGTCGTGAATATAGTTATAGGACCGTATGTGATGTGAATATATGGTGAAATATTTGCATGCATTTGAATAACTATAAAATTGTGAAATTATAGTAGTGGTAAATGTATCTTAGATATAATAACACGATTTAATATTGAGTGGTGTGGTTACTTGTGCTGATATGTTGGCATTGGATGTACACTAGGAGATATATGGAGTAGTGTATCCTTATTGTTTTGTTCATAGGTAGTTATCTAAACGTGGAGTATTATGATTGTATTTGCTGGTGTGAACTATTTAATTGTTTGTGAGTATGTGCACCATGGTATGTAATAAGTGTTTAATAGTTATATAATGATGTACGTGACTATATGAATGATTGAAATATGTGTATGAATTTGACTGGCTATGATAGATATAAGAGTATAATGTGCACGAATATATACATGTTAGTAGTGTTAATGTTTGACTACGTAGTGCATATATAAGCACTTGTAATGACTATACCTGGTTTAAATTATAATGTGATATGATTGGGGTAGTTACTAGAGTGACTAGATATGTTAGAAAGTCTGAGGACGGACTTTGTTCTAAGGTGGGTAGGATGTAATGGCCGATACTCACTATTTGTAATATGGCTGTGCGTATAGCAATTTCGGGTACCTGATTGGTTTTGTTGCTTTGTGTGTGAGTCGTGCCGTTGAGTCGATAGGGCCGTAGCACCTTGGTTGCATCCTTAGCAAGCCGACCCCCCGACGTGTGCCCAACTTGGAATTACTGTCGTCTTTGGACCACGTATCCTTTGTACGCTTTTCGTGCACGTATTTATTTTAGACTTTGTCTGTATCCGAACCCTATGGTGTGATATGCCGTTGTGACCATCTCGAAGAGTATTAAATTGTGGAATTATTTTGGAACGTCATTTCACGGGTTGTTCCCCCACAATTTGACTTTGTTTGCAGAGGCGACGTGATTTTCACTTTTGTCGTGAGACGTTTTTATTTTTAGTTTCGTCCCTCGTCGCCAAACTTGTGATCCGTCTTCTTAGTTTTGCTTCTCTCGTCGTCACGGTAGCCCCAGTATTTATCTCATAATTTTAGGGCTCCGTTTGACCCACTTTCACTATTTTTGCCCAACCTATTATATTTAACCCTAAGTTTTTATGATGTATAACCCAGTAATTATTCTTATAATATCCTAAACACTTCCTAGTTAAGCCCTAAACACTTGTTGTACATGGCTGAACCCTTGGGCCTAACACACACACAGAGCACACTTGGTTGGGTTACTTTTTGAAACAAAAAAAAAGAATAGTTAAACCCTAACAAACATAGAGTTGCTCACGTGAGCTCTCCCCTATTAAATAATACCTTAGTGCCCTCTAGTTATTTGAGACCTAGGTTACAATTGTTTTCTCCCAGCATTGAAGCGCAGCCGCCCCACATTCTTATTCATGCAACAACTTTTTCTCCGAGAGCCGCAACTTCCTTCGACCAAAACCCTCTTTTCCTCCGACCTCAACCCCTCGCACGGCGGTCTATACCCTCGCCGGACCTTCCCCCGATCGAACCCCAGGGACCCCCCCGCCAGTCCGCCTGTAGCGCCGCCGCGTTCTCCCTCCAGACGCTGCAGCAACGCAGCAGCGGCCTTTAGCTGTTGCTCTTCGTAGCACCGAGCAGCAGTGCCGCACGGCGGCGCTGCCGGGTCAACAGACCTCCCCGCGACATCCTCCGCCTCCCCAACGACGTCCCTCCACCATTGTCTCGCCGGAGATGCCTGTCGTAGCAGCGTTTCTTGCTCCACGGCGACGCATGGCAGCCTCCGACGGTCGTTAACCTTCCCTCGTGCTGCACGACGTCCCCTCTAGCCGTTGACGTCTCGCAACGCTCTCCCGGTTGCCATTAAGGATCACCTCTTCATACCGGTTAGTAGCCTTCACCGAGAACTCGTTATTATCAGTTGTTATGGTTTTGGACCCCTATAAATGATTATCGGGCTTAATAAAATGGGTAAACATGCAAGTAACAATAATATCGATGTTAACTTGATAATCTATAGGGTAATATCATTGCAATATTTTCTAGACCAGATAACCTGTTAGTATCTTTATTAATACGATAATGATCAGAAATGGACTTAATAAATGATGTTAACACGCTAAAGCTATAGGGCTGATAACTTGTTGACACAATTTCTGGTTAACGTGTTAGATTAGGTTGCTAGTTTTAATTGTTGGATATTTTTGTATTAGCAGCGTGATGTGGTTAACCTGTTAGTTTATTTAATGTTCATTAAAAATGTTATAAACCCATCGTAGGACAGAGAACTTATTAAAATTGGGTTACTAGACGTTTTTTAAAAATGTTTTTGTATTAGCCGTCGTCACAAACTTATTCGTGCGCGTATTTTATTGTCAGAGAAACGTCGTTCCGTACCGTTCACGCAACCGGAATTCAACCCCTGACGTCGCTACCTGATGTCAGTATAGCTCTCACGTCGTGTTGAGGTATATTTCTAACCGTAGGAATCCCAACCATCGCATGTTAATTCAAGATTAAAAACGATTATTTTTACTGTTTTGTAACCCACTAATCTAACTTAATAATACGAGACTGTAGGCTGATTGTTGGACTGAGCGTGGGAGCTCTGGACATTGTGAATCTGTGATTGGACTTTGAGAATTGTGATACCAGTACGTATATCAGGCAAGTGAAACTTGCCAAACTTGTGTTTTAGGCCATGTCTTAGGCCATTCCCCGTTTTTAGCGTAAAAGAGACTAGGCGACGAAATGATACTCGACTAGACGCAATTTTAAGATCTAGCTTGACAACGAAGCTAGATCTGACACCCTACTATGTCATTCATTCATTTCGCCTGCCACGTTTAATTTCCATATATGTATGCTCTTTACTTTTGCTCTGCCATGCCTGTGATGTTTAAATTCCTTATCTGTACGCACATTATTTGTAATCTTGCCATGCAATGCATCATTCCATGCTTGAATGTTTATTTTCGTAGCACACGCTACTTGTACTTCCTTGTTCAGGCTAGGCACCTGCGTTGCAGGCACAACCCTATGCCAGATACACTTCCTGGCTCGTGATCCAGAAGCGGGCTACATGTGTTGGTCAAAAGCCAATGCCCGATTACATATGGAGGGGTAGGGTTAAGCGACCACTCAGCGTAGAAGTGTGTCCGTACAGCCACTTCAGCTGTAAGGCGTAAACTCTGTGCATGACTTGTTTACTTGACTTGTAAATCCATGTGAATGTGTTAGTAGCTTTGCTACCCATGCCATGTCATACTTGTTGTACTTTATTACTTGTTGCATTCATATCTTAAACTGCATGTCATCGCATACTTTTAGAACTGCTAGGCTGTTTTACTTTCTTTTAGTTTCCTTGCACAAGTCTCTTGTAGACTTGCTGACATGCGCCCTCGTCTCTATTGGGTGTCGCATGTTAGTTGCTGAGCCAGAGTCCGTGCTGAGGACGAGGTGTTTGTTGACGTTGATCCTGGGTCCACTGTTGATATGGAGTACGAGGACATCGGTGACCAGTCGTAGAGATTTATTTGAGTGTTGCTTTCAGCTTAGTTCTTGTTAGGTTGTCGGTGCGTAGCGCCTTTCCTTTTCTATACGTTTGTTTATTTCTGTTGGCTATGCTTGAGGCCCTTTTTTGACTCTTTTAAGCCTGATGGCTTTTTTGTGATGTTGAACTTTATTTGTGGACATTCTGAGATTGGAATAATATCAATATCTCTCTTTTCTTTTATTATTATCTTTGTTCTGTTTCGTAATTGCAAGGACCTATACTTGGTTATTCCAGACGCTTTACAGACTGTAGCCTCACAGCTTCAAGTCTGAGCGGACTTTTCATGCCTCGCCTTCCGTTTATGGGAAGCGGGTCGTGACATAAAAGCGCAGCAGAAAATCAAAGACAAAACTTTTAGTCTAGCTAAACAATTTAGCTAGGCTCTGAAGGAGTCAGAACCTAGCCCGATCTATGCCAACTTGGGGTGGATCTGACCACCCTAAGAGGGATCTAATCTACAGCGGCAGAATTAAATCTACACTAAAATTGCTTAACCACATACCTGGAATCTTGGCCCTGGAGCAGGCAAGATGTACCGCACCGTCTTCTGATGCTCCTCGTAGCTGATCCGCCTTGACTCGATCCGTCTGAGCCGCCTCGCACCCTCGAACCGATCCGCCCGAGCCGACTTTCGCCTCCGAGCCGATCACACGCGGTAGAAAGTTTCACTTGAGTAGACCTGCATATTAGACGTCTGGATCCGAATCCAAACCCCTTTGTAGTCTTGCTAGGACTACTCCAGAGAACAGGAAGAAGAGTGGGAGAGAATAGTTAATTAGTTGATCGAGCTTGCTCTAAAATTCTGGAGCTACTCGATCGAGGACTTGGTGCATTTTTCAACGAAGAGAGTGCACCCCTATTTATATAGGGAGTCGGTACTCCTACTTTCATTGTGAGCAATGTGGGACTTTTGCTAAATTGAAGAGAATTCAATTAAGCTAATTTAGCTTAATTTGAAGTTTAGAGAGCTTTTCATAAAAGCAAACTTCAACGAATTAATTCTCTTCGCTCATTAAACTTTAGACACCAAACAAGCTATTAATCCGAAGGGCTTTGAATGGTGAACGCATAGGAACCAACGGCGACGAATTTCGACTTCGTTTGACCTCTCAAAAAATTGTCCAAAGTTGGGCAAAAAATTAACTTTCGTAGCCGTCATTAGGGGTTTCAAAAAACCCTAGAATAAATTAAGTTGCGGGGGCGCCCGCTAGGCTTAGCAGGCGCGCCCGCCCAAGGCAAGGGAGGCGGGCCGCCCGCCCGCTGGGCAGCGGTCGTGCGCCCGCTGTGCAGTGGGCGCTGGCCTGCTGCAGCCCGCGGGCTGCGCCCGTTTGCCTTTGCGGATGGGCTTGTTAGCCTAGTGGGTCTAACCTACTTTGCCTTGAACTGTTTTCGCGTTTCTGGGCTCGTTTGAGCTCTGATTTGGACGCGGTTTGAACCTGTGTTTAGACCGGGACGATCCCGTCAGCCAGGTAACCCTTTCCAATATATGTGTTCTTACTAAATTTGTCGTAACCAATTTACGACACGTTTATTCTTTGTTTGCATCAAATGCAACATTGTCCCTGTTACTTCTACGACTTATTTTCACAACAAGCTTTGTGAATATTAACTATTCAATATCATCAAATGAATCTCTCTCAATTAATCTTCCTATTACTAAGACATGAACGCTACTCGGTGTGAGACCCTACAACCTGACCTTACTACAGGTTGGGGCTCGGAACCCCCTAGACGACAGTCACCACGAGCAGTAGCAGTCGTCCCTGTTTCAGAATCATCATAATGTGATCGACCCTTTGACAAAAGCATCATTGGGTTTACTTTGGCTGTGTCAGTGATGAATGACGTTAGATATAGTCCCTTCGTCAAGACTGTGTACCTGTTGGCCTAGGGTATGGTTTACTGTTAACCCTATCAGACAACATTGGTCAGTATACGGCGGTCTTTGTTGTATTCACTTTGTACTTCTTACAACGTACCCCGGCCGAGGATTAACACAAAGATCGTACTGAGCCCATGACACTAACTTCCCTTTAACGGAAGTGACGATTCCCATCTTAGTCGTCTACTCGTCTCGAGAGCTTCGGGTGTAACCCAACCTAAGATCTTTCAGCAGGCCTAGCCTCGAAGCTAGATCATGGGTCTAAGATACACCGTTCACTTACAGGTTCGTACAGATGACTTCAGGTCTAAAGGACCAGCTTACCTATCATCACTCTAGAGTTATTAAAGACAGTTTAGTTAAAGTTAACCATTTAACAACTCTAAGTTGGTCATTTAGTGAACTCATTCTCCAATGAGCACATGTGTCTCGTCTCTGACTTCACCAAGTCGAATGACTATGAGATCATCATTACCTTACGGTAAGACAAAGACACAGTGGTCTATCCGATGTTTTGATATCCAGTTCTCAACACATCTATGACCACGAACCGTTTAAAACTTACGTTTCTATTCGCTCGCTTACAACTCATAATCGAGATCTTATCTAGATACGTAAGGACCTAACTATAAGTCTATGGACATTATCTAAGTATATTAATTCAAACGATTTCATACTTAGGATAATGGATACCATATACAGTATGAACAAGACGCATACTTAGGATAAATCACCTTATGGGCATATATCCTCCTACAATCACAACCTCTGTATGCCCTCTTCCCCTCCACTTCCGGTAAAGGCGAGTAGGTATAAATATCCCCTCCACTCCCGGTAAAGACGAGTGGGTATAAACTCCACAAATCCCATTATCATCTCCCAACTTCACAGTCCATGCCTCATATCCACAATTTACTCAAATCCCTTCTAAAACCCGGGTTTTGCTAACTTACCCCCTTTTGGAGGGGATTGAGACATTTTCATTCATTAATTAAGCATTTTAAGCTTCATTATAGGAATCATGATGGCATGGTACACGTTCAGTAACTTCCTTTCATCAACACGTGTCATGCACCTAAGTGCTATGCCCTCAGTCATCACATCATCACATAGCATTCTGGGTCATGCTCTCACGTGACATGCCCTTCATCACATCACATACACATTCATGTATAATAATGTATCCATGCCATCCGTGTCCCCAACATCATCAATTTATAACAGGGTTCTTGATACAAGAGCATATAGGTCCAATTTCCATGTTTCTTTAACTTCACATTCATTGGGGCATTTCAACAAACACGTGGCAAGCGCCATTTAAATGAACATTGTCACATTATCAAATGTAATAACAATAGCGTAACTAAACATTCCGTCATTAGTACTGCATCCATGCATAATGGGATGGGGAAATTAACATCACCACACGATTCAATATTCAACTTGCTGGAATTGCAAGATCAGCCAAAAAGATCAACACATTTCATTCATTTCTCTTGGGACTTTGACACAACTTTATAAACGAAAGTTGAAGATACGGCAGTTATAGATTTACAGATAAAATTTCATGCACAAATATGAGCTATAAGATTTATGGTGAATTAATTGGTGAAGTGTGTCAATTCTGTTTTTCAGACAGATTTCAGGGTCTGTG
>CM061132.1:117382587-117442350 GCA_030789695.1 Scilla litardierei
CAGCCATTTATCATTCAGCGCCCTAAGCAGCCAAATAGACATTATTGGGCAGCAGCTTTGTCACGCCCCGTTCTCCAGAATACCCGGCATTAAAAATTTTTTTCCCAAGTATCCTGAAGAGTGAGGGTGATGTGAGAGGAAAAGAGAGAGAAAAGAGAAATTGAATATGCATTCCACTGCACACATATTGGGATAGTACAAGTGAAGCTCCATTATAATATCAAACAGCCTCATAAAACAACAACAACATTTTATATATAACATGTTTCATTTATATACATAGTCCAAGTGTATCAATACATATACACAGCGACTCTCAACCTCTAAGAACAACCACGTCACAACATAAACTACATCTCGCACCAAGTGCTACCCTTGAAACCCAACTCCAAGCCACCGTCAACCATGCTACCCCTACTACCTGAAAAATAGGGAGGAGCACGTCAATGCGTGCCCTAGTAGGAACCAACTTGGATTTGGAACACCGTTCTAAGGTTATCAAACCACAAGGTAAGACAAGAGAAATAAGGCATGTAACTAAGTAATATAATGAAAAGTAAACAGCTAAACAAGGGGATCATACATGCGGCCCAATGTCGAGTTACTGCAAGAAATGGGTTAGCACAAATAATAATAACACACGTGTTCGAGCAAACATTATCTAATAAGTAAGTACAAGTGCCTGAGGTATGACACAGAGTCACAAAGAAGCAAGCAATGGGAAGGGTAAGTGCTGCCAGCAGACGGAGTAACATGCAAAATTCTTATTTTATTATTTTATAATTGAATTAATTGGAAACTTGGGTAAACTGTGTGATACCAGGACCTGGACCTCACCCCAAATTTGGGGTGAATATAGCACACGACACAGTGGACACGGGCACTGTACGCCGGGCCTCTCTGCTCCCCCGTCCCTGACAGGAGTGAGGCCTCCCACAATAACACAACCTCCGTATGTCCCCTCCACTCCCGGTAAAGGCGAGTGGGTATAAATATCACATATCACATAATCATTTCCAGCAAACTTCTCAGTCCAGACCTCATATTCACAATTTACTCAAATCCCACCTAAACTCGGGTTCTGCTAACTCACCCTCATTAGAGAGGACTGAGACATTCAAGAGTTTCATTTTATCGTTTTAGCAATGAAGGAGTCATGTTGCATGGCATCGCATCCCATATTCATACCAACATGGGTCATGCACCGAAGTGTCATGCCCTCCATCATAGCCATTTCATTCATTATTCATAACATATGAAACCATGCTTTCCATGACTCCATCATCACCAATTTATAACATGCTTAATGATACATGTATATACAAACTCATTTTGCAGGTTTCTCCACTTCGTAACATTGAGGCATTTTCACAAACACTTGGCAGGCGGCACACACATGACCATTGTCACATCAGCAAATTCAATAACCATTTGCTTAACTAAGCTATTTTCCAAATAAGAACAATAATTATGAACCATAGAGGGAATTTTAGCAATAATACACAATTTATATTACTACTCAAATGTTTCAGGTTGCATGACAATTGCAGACAGTCCCAACAATTGACTGATATCACCCAATTATAATCTGAATTTAAATAAACTTCCATATGAAAGTTGTAAGTATGCTAGTTTTGGATTCACAAATATAATTTCAGGCAAAAATATTAATTAAGTGATTTATGGTGAATTATTTGGTGAAGTCTGTCAAATCTATTTTCCAGACAGATTTCAGAGTCTGTAAAGATTGCTGTTTTTAGGCATGTTTTAGATAAAATTTCGTAAATTATGCACTTAAATGAAGTTATAGATAAACTTGTTAACTTTACAACGAGACTGAGAACATAAACTTCTATTGTGTGTGCAGGTACTATGGTCGATTTTACTAAACTATGTTCAGATTGAAGATCATACAGACATGTTGCAAAGATGGAATCTTTGCACCTAATTTCCGAATTGAACATGTATCAAAATTTATATGATTTTGGGGTAGAACTTCAAGATATACAAATATATATTTTTTTCGAATCCTAATTCTAGCTACAGTAACCGTAATTACAGCAACAACATGCAACAGAATTTTAGGATTTCAAAAGAGATAATTTTGCTTGGAATTTCAAGGGGTTATGCATGAAATTGAATCATGGCACATTAATTTGATTACCCCAACTACATATTGAATAATCATGATAGAAAAACATGGTAGAAATAACAATTCCATGGAATTCCAAATCCAAGTAAATTCCGACCTCAAATTTGATTTTTCCTCTTCTCCTTCTCTTCTTTCTTCTCCACCTTCTTCTCTCTTGCAACCACTCGTGTTTCATTGGTTTAGGAGGAAGTAATTAGGGTTTTCAATAGAAGAAGGAGGAGAAAAGGGGGTGGGGATGGCCGGCCATGGCTAGGAATGGAGAGGGGAAAGAGAGAGAGAATGAAAGAAGATTAAAGAAAGAAAAAGAAACTTAAATAGACTTCTACACCATGCTTTAGCTTATCCCCTAAGCCATGTACAAATCAAAATGACTAAGATACCCTCCAAGAATACTCCTCAACTTCTAGGTATTTACAAGTTTGCCATTACTTTATGCACTTTAGTATGTACACACAGTTCTTTTAGTCCAAATGATCGTTTTGCCCCTCACCTTTCTAAAAATTTACGGGGGTTGCCATTGACCCCTAACCCCTTTCACACTAGCATGGCTCTCCCTACACACATCCACGCACATCCATGCATGCCTACACATGCATACATGCACCACACACACACGTCCAACACATTCCTGTTATTTTACACCCACGACGTCATTCGCACTTCTCACGCACTCATTCTTGCTTTCTTGTCTCTTAGTTATGTATTACGGCCTAATCCCTATTGTATTATGCTACCTATATCGATATCTACGTTTATTTCATGCCTACTCATGTATCGTAAGTAGAAATACCACGTGTGTTTAGTAGAATACACGTATAGTGCAAAATAGGGCATGACATCCTATCCACATTAAAATAAAGTCCATCCTCGGACTTATGGGTGAACCCTGTCAAAGGTCAGCTAGATATGATGGTCGTACTACCCATGAAGCATAACAAGAATACATATCTACCACACACCTATATACACTATATACTTCATTGTCATCCATATGCATCCGCGTCACATACATATCACGGAAACACCCTACTACTCGCCTAATTGCACACCCACATCGCTATGTGTGTCACTAGATATACATACATATATGTCTTTCACATAAACATTTAGGCACACATATTCACACATTAACATATACATCATACACCACAAATAAGTCTTTATACATATTATTATACCTATTTAGATCATTACCCATATCTGTGTGCATACGACATCACATCATATCCATATCATGATACATAAGGCATTCATACATGGCATGCTTTCATATATATCACGATACATTCAAGTATAACAAATTATATTCTACTTGCATATATATATTTAATATACGTCTATATGCATGCACAGACATATATACACATCAATCTGCATACGTAACTTGACAAACAGGGTCACCATCATGGTGCAACACCATATGTACACCAAATCCCTATACACTCAATACTTAGTCATATAAGTTCATCCACAATTATATGCACATAAATATCTACATACACACGATAATTAGTCGCATACAACATACATCAATGTGCACGAACTAACACATGCATCATCAAATCACTTAGGTCCGTAATCATAATTATAGATAAATATACACATAATCTCGCATTCATAGAGATGCACCTACTGCCTCACACTAATAGGCATATATACCACATGCAATACACACAAAAGTGCACAAACATAATACATTCCCCGCCATATGCTATATATATATAACTACCTTTGCACATCCTACGCACATACTGCCATAATAGTCAAATAAATATGAATACCATCTACACACCACACACGCATATACATATAAATATACAGCGAGCACATACATCCTAATACTCACATATCAAACAGTTTCATTCACTTACATTCATTAAAAATATATATTCACACCAATATTTCATACTCATCACATTCATATCTATACTGCATATGTATATACACACATGCTCTAGTACAGACCCACACATACATGCAAACACACAGGAATATGCTTCTCCCAGATACACTTAGATAGGCAATCATGTCAGAAAGATTCACAGATAAAAAAAATAAGGATATATATATAAGTATATATTTATTCACCGAATACACACACAATCATATATGCTTCTACTGCACTGTACACATGCATTTTCACATCCCTACACTCCGCTATGACATTTATAATAAAAATCCATACAATTATAATACATATTCACATATACGCATCAACCAATACACCACACATATACTCAATATGACCCAATTATATGCACATACTCATTATGTACACGAAGAGGTATACATATCAATTCCATATATATATATATCTAAGCCTACACAAAGCCAAATACACATTCGCTCATTATTATTCTAATAGTAGGTATGCACACCAGATTATTATTCTAATAGTAGGTATGCACTCAAATATGCATATATATACGTACTAGGACCCAAGCACCATACACATACATTACCATGTATGGGCACACACCCATTCACACATACTATACATATCCTGCTATTACACACCCACACAATCAAGCTACTCAAACTACACTAGCATATAGTCAGTAGCTACCCATACCACTATATACATAACATCTAGTATACTAGTACGTACACAAATAAGTGTATTTCAATATTCATACACATTCAGTAGATAGTCACACCCCATATACGTATACATTCTTATATTGATACATGCATATCAAAATAGGGATCATTCACATACACATACATATAACCACTCATAAGACATACACCAATACACATTCAATACCGACAACACATATACACAATCACACCATGCTTGCCACAACACACCTACATACATATAAGTATCTCATATACCAATACACAATCCTCCCTCATGCCACTATAAACAGAAAGGTACATGCACTACATATACATCCAAATGGTCCTATAGACACCATTCTACGGGTAAGCGCATACACGCATATATACATATATCATAACTCCACTTAACCGTGCAAACCCATAGCCATCCCACTTATATAAGCACTGTGTAATCTGAAATCCTTACATTCATCACATTCTACATATGATACACGTCACACTTATATCCCTATCCCATATTAGGCACGGTATAGGGCTACGAGTTTAAACTTAGGGTGGACTGGTCTAAAGCACCAATACCCACCTCAGGACGCATCCATCCCAAACACTCGGGAGCATTACTTGTATTATCCATACGTCCATTACTTATCCATATAGCTACATACACACCATATATGGCCATAGCACAACACCTATCTTCACGCAATAATACAACCCATAACCATATACCAAATTAAGACAATATACCGGTTCATATAAGCACATAAGCAGTACATAGACATACTCACAGTTATTTAAATTTTAACATATTAGGAATTCATGTCCTAGCTACGCAGCACTAGCGATATATATACACTAACTTCCCTCACATATATCTACACCTTCTACCCATATAAGCTCACATATATTCACACATATACACTCCCCCCTATGACCAAAGACAATATAGACATTTCACTACTCTATCCATACAAGGATTGATGTACACATGTTGGTGCTTCCCCCACATGAAACACAACTGTAAACCGCATACATGCACTCATATCACATACGTGCACATCCTCACTCACACCTCTACAAAACATATATATATCTCCAATAGCTAGTATGTATCCACCAGTATACATCCACAAATAAACATATACATATCACCTATACCTCAGAGTCACACAAGTATGCGACATACCTACACCATATCCATATCATCTATCTATATAGAGACATAGCATATAAATATACTCAAGCACTCGCACACCTAGTATATACGCCATACGTGCAACTTTCATGTCATTCAAATACTATATCCTTTTATGTGAGAGGGCATATGAGACACCCTCTCATATGGCGTATGATACCCATTATTCTCATATATATATATATATATATATATATATACACACACACACACACACTGAATACAAGTATTCATGCAACGTATATAATTCAAATATCCAAGTACAACAACTGCATTTATATACATGAATTCTCATTATTATATATGTATATACTGATTCCAACAAATATACATCTATAGTATACTCTACTGTAGGAAGTTCATCCCCTGACCTCCTAAGCTAGGAGTTTAAGGGTGGATCACTTAAGCCTCTAAGGTTACTACCTACCTTAGGGCTAATCTATCTCAATCACCTACTAAAGCATTACTTGTAATATCCTTACGTACATCGCGATACGATGACTTGCATGGGCCACCAAAAACTGTCACGCCCAGTTCCCCAGAATACCCGGCATTAAATTTTTTTTCCAAGTATCCTGAAGAGTGAGGGTGATGTGAGAGGAAAAGAGAGAGAAAAGAGAAATTTAATATGCAGGCACTGCACACATGCTGGGATAGTACAAGTGAAGCTCCATTATAATATCAAACAGCCTCATAAAACAACAACATTTTATATATAACATGTTTCATTTATATACATAGTCCAAGTGTATCAATACATATACACAGCCACTCTCCACCTCCAAGAACAACCACGTCACAACGCAAACTACATCTCACACCAAGTGCTACCCTGAAACCTAACTCCAAGTCACCGCCAAACATGCTACCCCTGCTACCTGAAAAACGGGGAAGAGCACATCAATGTGTGCCCCAGTAGGAACCAACTTGGATTTGGAACACCGTTCTAAGGTTATCAAACCACAAGGCAAGACAAGAGAAATAAGGCATGTAACTAAGTAATATAATGAAAAGTAAATAGCTAAACAAGGGGATCATACATGCGGCCCAATGTCGAGTTACTGCAAGAAAAGGGTTAGCACGAATAATAATAATAATAATAACACACGTGTTCGAGCAAACATTATCTAATAAGATAAGTACAAGTGCCTGAGGTATGACACAGAGTCACAAAGAAGCAGGCAAAGGGAAGGGTAAGTGCTGCCAGCAGAAGGAGTAACATGCAAAATTCTTATTTTATTATTTTATAATTGAATTAATTGGAAACTTGGGTAAACTGTGTGATACCAGGACCTAGACCTCATCCCAAATTTGGGGTGAATATAGCACACGACACAGTGGACACGGGCACTGTACGCCGACCCTCTCAACTCCCCCGTCCCTGGCAGGAGTGAGGCCTTCCACAATAACACAACCTCTGTATGTCCCCTCCACTCCCGGTAAAGGCGAGTGGGTATAAATATCACATATCATATAATCATTTCCCCAAACTTCTCAGTTCAGGCCTAATATCCACAATTTACTCAAATCCTACCTAAACCAGGGTTCTGCTAACTCACCCTCATTAGAGAGGACTGTGAAATTCAAGAATTTTATTTTATCATTTTAATAATGAAGGAGTCATATTGCAAGGCATCGCATCCCATATTCATACCAACATGGGTCATGCACCGAAGTGTCATGCCCTCCATCATAACCATTTCAATTCATTATTCATAACATATGAAACCATGCTTTCCATGACTCCATTATCACCAATTTATAACATGCTTAATGATACATGTATATACAAACTCATTTTGCAGGTTTCTCCACTTCGTAACATTGAGGCATTTTCACAAACATTTGGCAGGCGGCACACACATGACCATTGTCACATTAGTAAATTCAATAACCATTTGCTTAACTAAGCTATTTTACAAGTAAAAACAATAATTATGAACCATAGAAGGAAGTTTAGCACTAATACACAATTTAAATCACTACTCAAATGTTTCAGCTTGCAGGAAAATTGCAAACAGTCCCAACAATTGACTGATATCACCCAATTATATTTCGAATTTAAAGAAACTTCCTAAATGAAAGTTGTAGGTATGGTAGTTTTGGATTCACAGAGAAAATTTCAGGCAAAAATATTAATTAAGTGATTCATGGTGAATTATTTGATGAAGTCTGTCAAATCTGTTTTCCAGATAGATTTGAGAGTCGGTAAAGATTGCTGTTTTTGGTCATGAATTAGCCAGAATTTCATAAATTATGCACTAAGATGAAGTTATAGATAAACTTGTTAAATTTTCAACAAGACTACGAACATAAACTTCTATTGTGTGTGTAGGTACTGTGGTCGATTTTACCAAAATGTGTTCAGATTGAAGATCATACAGACATGTTGCAAAGATTGAACTTTTGCTCCTAATTTCCGAATTGAACATGTATCAAAATTTATATGATTTTGGGGTAGAACTTCAAGATATACACGTATATATTTTTTTCGAAACCTAATTCTTGCTACAGTAACCGTAATTATAGCAACAACATACAACAGAATTTCAGGATTTCAAAAGAGATAATTTTGCTTGGAATTTCAAGGGGTTATGCATGGAATTGAAGCATGGCACATTAATTTGATTACCCTAACTACACATTGAAAATCATTATAGAAAAACATGGTAGAAATAATAATTTCATGGAATTCCAAATCCAAGTAAATTCCTACCTCAAAATTTGATTTTTCCTCTTCTCCTTCTCTTCTTTCTTCTCCACCTTCTCTCTTGCAACCACTTGTGTTGCATGGTTTTAGGAGGAAGTAATTAGGGTTTTAAATAGAAGGAGGAGGTAAAAAGGGGGTGGGGATGGCCGGCCATGGCTAGGAATGGAGAGGGGAAAGAGAGAGAGAATGAAAGAAGATTAAAGAAAGAAAAAGAAACTTAAAGAGACTAATACACCATGCTTTAGCTTATCCCCTAAGCCATGCACAAATCAAAATGACTAAGATACCCTCCCAAGAATACTCCTCAACTTCTAGGTATTTACAAGTTTGCCATTACTTTATGCACATACCACTTTAGTATGTACACACAGTTCTTTTAGTCCAAATGACCATTTTGCTCCTCACCTTTCTAAAAATTTACGGGGGTTGCCATTGACCCCTAGCCCCTTTCACACTAGTATGGCTCTCCCTACACATATCCACGCACATCCATGCATGCATACGCATGCATACATGCACCACACACACGTCCAACACATTCCTGTTATTTTACACCCACGACGTCATTCGCATTTCTCCCGCACTCATTCTCACTTTCTCGTCTCTTAGCCACGTATTACGGCCTAATCCTCCGTGTACTATGCTACATACATCGATATTCCTATCCATGTATCGTAAGTAGAAATACCACTTGTGTTCAGTAGAATACACGTATAGCGCAAAATAGGTCATGCCAAGCTTGAAAACTAGACCACATCAAAATAAGGGACAACTAGAGACCTTTATTATATGAGGCATTTTTGTACTTGCCACCTTTTTGTGTCTTGTTATATGAGGCATTGCCTCATATGCCATATGATACCCATTATTCTATGAATATGTAAATGTGTGTGTGTGCGCGCCCCCAGCCTCTCCCACTTTTGTAACATTCCTGGCAACCGCCTTAGCGAGCCTTGTACTTTTGTTCATACATATATGATTTACACACTTACTTTACACACACACATACACACACACACACACATAGAGAGAGAGAGAGATTAATGTAGAACAGGGGGCACCTGATCCAATGGATCAGGTAAAAGACACAAAAAGGTGGGACCCCACGAGTACAATCCCATGTGGGGCTTGTACTTTCCACCTTTTTGTAGCTTGTCACCTGATAGATTGGATCATGTGGCAGCTTTTCTACATTAAATCCATATATATGTGTGTGTTTGTGTGTGTGTTTGTGTATATTGTTAAAGGGAATCTATGGTGCATCCTTATATTTCTTCTAAGGATGCACCTTCATTTTCCTATATTTTTCACATTTTTGGATTTTTTTTCATTGGTGTTGGTGTTCACATCATGGATGATTAACATACCAAAAATCAAGTGATTCCAATACTTTTAGAGCTCCCTTCTACCCCTTGCAATTTTATGGGGATGCCTTTTACTTTATGAGCGGCCAATGGTAGGCCACCACATCAGTGCACCTGACCCAAGTTGGTCAGGTGCCATCTTTTTGAATATGTATGTGTGTGTAAAGTGTTCCTAGGGTGACTCCTTATATGAAATCTAAGGAGTCGCCCCCCATTTTCCCACATATCCCACATTTTTTGGGATTTTATTTTTCACGGAGTTGTAGTTCACCTCATGGGTGGTCAACTTAACAAAAATCAAGTCATTCCAATACTTTTAGAGCCCACATCTACTACTTGCAACTTCATGGGTTTTTCAGCACATTTTCAGACCGTTGAAGTTGCAAGGGGTAGATTGAGGCTCTAAAAGTATTAGAATGACTTGATTTTTGTTATGTTAATCATCCATGATGTGAACAACTCCGTGAAAAATAAAATCCAAAAAAATGTGGGATATGGGGAAAAATGGGGGCGACTCCTTAGATTTCATCTAAAGAGTCACCGTATGAACACTTTATCATATATATATATATATATATATATATATATATATATATATATATATATATATATAGACCAGGAAAAAAACAGGTGAGCCATCAGAATAGATGTCTTTGACTTTGCTTTACCACCCGCTTCAGCCATCAACGCCGCATACTACGGATTTTCCATGACTATAGGGAAAGGCAGACGATCATGCCCTAGCCCAGGGTCGTAAGCCAGTGATCGTAGCACAAAAGGGGACTTGCCATGATCTCAAGGCACCGCCAACAGTTCGGTCTTTCACATGGGGAGGGCAGATGCCCCCACCATCACGAGAGGGAAGATGGGACGGCCCAACCATAACGGGGGCGGTACCCATAGTATAAGGAATATGTGACAAAGAAGCCGGCTCCACAACCCCGCAAACGATGTGAGGCAGAGGCGCCCAATCTGAACTAGAGAGATCCACACCCTCCCCCAGGCTCCTCCACAATGATCTCCTCATCAACCTCGGACAAATCCTACTCATCCTCTCCAACGATACCAAACTTGGTATCAATAGACACCTCAGCATCAACGAACAGCCGATCCCTCTACCCAACATCTAGAGCAGTCGGTAAGGGAGCGACAGCCGCTCTCTTCGCACCCCTTTCAAACACAACAACCACCTCAACATCATCAACGGACTCCATGGGGCTGACAGTCTGACACCCTCCCAATCCAACTTGCCCAACACCCTCAGAATCGCCAACAAAATAATAATAATAAATATATATTTAGTATTTTTCGGGTGCGAAAAGGAGGGGTTTCGCACTTTACGGAAACTATTTTATTTTTTTGAGGTTTAATCCATAAAATTATATACCCAAAGAAAATATTGGGTGAACCCTATGAGGATTTGAGCAACGATCGAACCGTTACAGAATTAACGGTTTCATAACAATTGAATTTTTTGTAATCCCATGATCGAAGGCCAAATCACATTATGTTTCAACCATTATTTTAAGGGTTGTATAACATGAAGCAAAGGTGAAAAAAATCTCGAAATTTTTTTTCAAAAAAATAAAAACATTTTCGTACCATGCGAAATGTTTGCATTTGAAGATTTACCTCTACACATACACTAGTATAAAAAATACAATTGAGGGATGATTTGTAATGGGGTTGCAGACTAGGTTAAAAAGGTGGGTAAAAGGACGAGCGATATTAAATCTTGCGAAATCGATGGGTAGACGGAGAGTTTGTGGAAATTTTGGTGGGGAAAATTTTTGCAGAGGCCCCAAATTTTTTTGGGAAACTAAATCTGGAGATAACTAAACTTTGTATGAACTAAAATTTTAAATTCTAGGATGAACTAAATTTGAAGTTAACCAAAATTTGGTAGAAATAAAATCTTAAATTTTGGTTGAACTAAATTAGGAATGAACTAAACTTTGGGGGAACTAATCTTTTTGGTTGAATTAAATGGGGGAACTAAATTTTTAGTTTAAATATGGTTAAAAAAATTTGTCAGTGGTGATATTTTGAATTTTATCTGCAAATTTTTTGGGTGGATTTATTTTTTATGTGGAGAGGTGAGATTTTGAATGCGTTGAAATTTTTCAAGGGAATATTTCGAACGCCCCGCAACATATGGTCATGGGTTATGAATCATACACACACATACATGTGTTATTAAAATTACATGTACTATTCCCCAACTCTTCATATTCTCCCAAAATTAATCAAATCCATTTTAATTCTCATTCTTCATTGGGCATATTTCGCTTTTAACCCATAGTCAATTAATTAAAAGCGTGTGTGTTAGAAGACTCCGGTAGATAGTAGTCTGTATCGCTAGAGGGATATCAGTCTGGGCTGATCACATGAGATTGATAATATATGCTTTAGGGCAACAATTGCAAGCATACCCTAGGGTAGTAAAGTTTTTGCGTGTTGTTAATTGCATAGCAAGAATTTTTGAATTCAGCGCACTTATAAATTCACAGCATAAATTTTATAAATTGTTAAATTCGCTTCTTTTATTTCCAATATTGACCCTTCGTCCCATCCTCTAATTAGAACAATCATTTTGATAAACAAAGGTTGTGTTTGTTGTAATTTTGAGCAAGCCAAAATCTAATTTTAAAGCACATAATACAAATCAACGAAATCCCCAATTTTCAATGCAAAACCCCAATGAACAGATTCCTTAGATCGACTTCACATCCATCAAAATAGCACCACCACCAACCCAAAATCTCAATTTTCCTAAGCTTGATTCAAATTCCCAAATATTCTACGCACTACAAATCAACAAAATCCCAACAATGACGCAAAATCTCAAGATGCGCACTTCTTAGATCTCTAGTGACAATAAAAAAATTAAAAAAAGAAGAATGGTAAAGATAAGATAGTTCCCAGGAGCAATCTTCTGGAGGGAAATAGGTGGGGGAGGGATGGCAATCGCATGTGCAAGGGGGAAAGAAGCCGAAATTTTGTTGCGACCAGCGATCATCTAAAATTTTGTTGGGATCAATCAGATCAGATCTTCGAGTGGCATCTCTAATCAAACTCTTGAAGGAGAAGGAAATTGAAGTCGAAGAAATGAAGCAACTACAGAAACCAAGTACGTTGGAGAACAACAAAACTACAACAGAAACCCCTACAAGTTTCTAGCCTGGGAACAACCTCATATCTGGGATTTCGTCGCCCGCGATGCCGATAGCAAGACCGAGCTCAGGCTACAGCAGTCACAGGACAACGGAGCTATGCTACGGTGAACTCATTAAACTTATAAAGAGGTCAATAAAATTTGAAATAGGGTAAAAGAGTAATTATATTATTGCACTAAAACAATGGCAAATTTATACCTAAAATTATGGTGAACTCATAAATCATTGTAATGCAATTAATAGCACTCTGTTATGAAGCATCGAATCTGGGGGGAGACCCAAGTCCTTTATTTATAGTAGAGGGAACATCGTACATGGATAGAGTTACAATAGATATGATATTATCTTATGGATAATATGTAATCTCCAATACAAACACCTATCATTATCCATTTACAACACTCCCGCTTTTCCAGCCATAAGTGTGGACCCTGCTCATGAATACTTCGGGATTCTGAGTGTCTTATGAGTCTTACAAGGGGTGGATGCTTCAGGATACTAAGTTGATGTGGTTTGCCTTGTTAAAACCTTTGTCTATGGAAAACCATGTGGGAAAAAACCATAGCTAAGGAAAAAGAGTACAAACTCCCTGTAAATCCCCTAATCTGTACAAGCTCTTAGGCTTTCAGATCTCTTAGGCATTTTTCATCACTCATATTTACAACATTCCAAAAATCTACACTGATTACAAATATCACCATGATTAAGCAGCTGCTGAAACCAAAAACTCTTGAGAGATGTGCTTTGTTTCGTCGCCTCTGATGTGGTCTCCTCAAAAATGGGGTAAGCAAGTGGCATGGTCATCAACTTATGTAGTCAGCTCTAAAAGACCAGTCTATGTCACAGTCATCACTGGGATGTAATGTACCACCAAGCACACTGAAATACACCATTGGTTTGTTTCTGGAATAGTGAGGATCTCGAAATGATAGGATGATGTTGCCTTCATAGTTTGCTTTGTAGATCTGCAGTAGATGGTCATCCCACTGTGGGTATCCAGTCTGTGATTTCTCATAGTGGTTGGACCTGTAACCTATATTTGCAAAAGCATGGACGTCAATTCTTTAAAAAGGAAGCCTAAACCTATCGACCCTTGGAGGAAGCACATAAGATGCTTAACTTCGGTCTAATGGCACTTTATAGGTGCCTAACTGTCACTGGCTAGTAAATTTACTGCAACTGCTATTCGGGACGCATACAGTTAGCCAGAAGTGCACTGGTTTCACTTAGATAAGGGACTTTAGGACCTAATATATCCTTCCCACCTTCTAGAAAATGGAATGGGTCTTTTTGTACATCCAATGAGCGTACTACCATGTGTGTACTTATTGGATGACAATGGTCCTTGTAATTTCTTCAACGCACTCTGGACGTATGAATTTTAATGTAACATGATTTTATCTATTAAGATAATAAATATGTGAGCCATGACTTAATTTATTTTGCCTAGGTCTTTCATTTCATGTTTGTCAGGCTTGAACAGATATTTCGGTTTTCTCTTCAGGAGATCCGATGAGATTTAAGTTGTTTACAACTATGATCTCAAATCCTGTCCTTTGCTCTTTATACAGATACAAAGACAACCCTTAGTAGGAATCATTGCTTTGTCAAGTGATTCTCTTGGTTGTACAAAATTTATTATTCTTATTATTCTTCTTCAATAGAATAGACGTCCCGAAGTCTATTCAGGCATTTAAGGAAATGTGGAACCTATCTTTACCAAGATATCCATAAAGATATACCGTCACAACATCCAATAGCATCATATCCAAAATTTATTTTGCCAAAGCGTAAGGTATTCACAGTGGATAACTTAGGAAATCTGATGCATCATTTATTAAGGAGACATGCTCAATTTAATTTGTTTATTCTTTAGTTTCAGCGAAAATATCCTTGAGCTATGGGTTGTACCTTATAGCAAACGATTTTGTACTTTTTTTATTTGTGCAATACTTATTTAACCCACAGGTTTGACACCTTTTGGTGTCTGGACTTCAGGTCCGAACACTTCACGTTTTATAAGTGAGTCCAACTTATCTTTTATTGCCTTGTTCCATATTTGGCCAATCTCTATGTTTGTATTTTAGCAACGGAGTATGCAACGATATTATATAAATATCATCGCTTTTGCGATGTATGTGGCAATATGATACGCGAATATATTGTCGACAATTGTGTTCTTTCTATCCAGCACCTCCCCAGTACGTACAATATTTACTTTCATTTCAGTTTTCCCCGACATTTCCTCTGCAGTGGATTCTAAGAAGGGTGAGGGTATGGACATGAGCTCATTATCCTGTGGTAGTATTGTCTCAATGTCTCCATGAGTTTTTCTGTAACGACCCGCTCTCGAGGGCCCGTTACTTATTTGGTTTATTCGCAGGTTCCGCAGTTTACCAGTGAAATCAGCATAGCCACAACTCAGAGATGTACCACAATACTCAAACAAGCTTTACAGACATTATTACAGTTCAATTTAAAGTACAACAACAACCATCACACACTCTCTCACAAATACATAAAGGAAGTACTGAAAGGAAATGCGGAAAAGGAAATACACAGTACAACACACACACCAACAGAAAAGTAACTAAAACTCTGCAGCTTCTAGGTTAATGTAGGCTCCACGAACTCTAGGGAAATCTCCTCGATCAGGTCTTCGTCTGCCGGTGCCATAAATGAAACCGAAGGTAAGTCGCAACAATTCTAGCGATAGAAAAGAGGAGTGCACAAATATGGAGCAGTCTATAGTAAACAAGTGCGGAAAGTAAAGTAGGGACAGACAAGCATGCAAGTGCGACAAGTAAGAACATCTAGTCAAGCATGCAAGGGTGACAAGTAAAGTAAAGGTGACCGAGCAAGTACAACTAGTACCGTACAAGAATAACCATGACGATAGAAATGACCATAGCAATAATGAGTGTAATTGTGCATAGCCTAGTTCGTGACTTATAAAGGGAAGTACAGTGAGCAACCAAGAGTCCACCTCTTACCACGGGTGCTACCCGGGTGAGCTATGCTATGAATACTATGCAATAATCTGTGAACTGTGATCTGTGATGGTTGTCACCGGCACTGTTATGGGTTGCTAGAACCCGCAGGTGACAACAAAGGCTGGACTAGTCGCTCCCGCACTTCCGCAGTTATAAGTTACCCCAAAACCCAGTGTCTGTCCAGGTTACCGTACTTTGCAGTTTTACGAGTCTATTCTCACATTTCCAGTTACAATCTTTCTGTCAAGCATGTCTAGGCATCTGTTCAGGTCAATAACTATTCCGAGACTAGGTGTCAAGTCCTATGTTCATACGAGTACACTATCTAAATTTCTAAGGATAGAATTTACTGTGACTTACTCTATCGGGATCGTTGTAGCAAGACGAGCACGAGGATTGGTACCTGCAAACACAAGAAGTTATCAGTTACTGGCTTCACTATTTATTATCTAATTAATTGGTCGTTTTGATTTTCAAAACTGGTTGAAACGGTGATGAAAAGTATTCTAAATTTTTATATATGCTATATATGATAAAAATAGTTTTACTGCAAGAGGGAATATTTTTCTGAAGTTTATATTAATTTTTATAATTTTTAGAAACTCAAAACTAGTTTAAAACCCCAAATTATCTACGTGATGCATATCTTCCGTAATTTATTATAGGTGAAATACAAGTCGGAAATAAGTGAATCAATAGTCAAAACGACCGTCTCGAAGATTATTATTACCTATAATTTTATCACATATTAGTGTACGTGAAAACAGAGGGTTACGATTTTTAGAATGAATTACACTTATTTAATTTTTAAGTTTAGTAAAATATTCTGGAAAAAGTAGACGTCTGATCGAGATGAGACTAGCGCTATTGGGTCCGAAATATTGTTTCTGATTTTCTGGAGCTCTCCCCGCATTTTTTGGGCCATGTATTTCAAGTTATGGATTTTAGACCATATATACCCATTTAATAATCAAATAAATACGAAAATACGAAATACTTTCGTATTTACGAAAGTGCCATCGTGAATCTTACGCAGCCTCCGTCGATTCTTCGACAGCAGCGGAGGGGGGGCGGAGTTAGGTGGTCAGCGACGGGGCTCTGCTGCAGGGGCGAAGGCGGTGCGACGGCGACGAGCGAGCGGCGATGGTCGTGGGGCTCTCGGATGATGACGGGGTGCGGCGGGGCGAGCTGGGTCGTCGGAGATCGAAGGCGGAGGGTCGAGGCGGAGGAGGGGCTGTGCTCTCGGTGGCGCCGACGGTGAGTGGGGGCCGTCGAGAGGCTCCGGTGGCGGTGCGCTGATGGCTGGAGCAGCGGGAGGCGCTGGGTGGAGCTCGGCGTCGGGCGCTTCGCGGTGGCGGACGACGGTGTCCTGAGGGGGGTGATGTGTTGGTTCGACGGCGGGGCGAGTGCGGTAAGACGGCGGGCGGCGGTCGGAGCCCGTCGGTGTGTGGCAGAGAGCGGAGCCTTGGGCGAGGTTGCGAAGAGTGAGAGGAGAGCGTGCTGTCGTTGAGTTAATTTGAACGAAAAAATAAAGGAAAGGGAGAGAGATAACTGTTCTCAATATTTGAGCTGGGGGTTAACAAGAGAAGCACGGGTTTCAATGTGAAATGGAGAGCGTGGAGAGTAATGATGTGGGTTGTTTTGAAATGTAGGGGGAGAGATTATATAGGGTAGGGAAAATTAAGTGGGTAACCAAAAATCATTATTACCTACATTAATTCAGATCCAATACGGTTGGATCTGACCAACTAAGGGGGTGGGTTTATTAGGGGTAGATCTAGGTTTTATTAGGGGTAAAAGTCAATTAGTAAAAAGTAGTTAGTAATTGTAAAAAGGTCATTATTGAATGTAATTAGCAAAACCGGAGGAATACAAACTCGTTTTCACAAACGATTCCGAAAAATTACGAAAACATACCCACGGGATCGTATCATCGTGTGTATCACGAATACAGGACCCGTTTTGGGATTTGAACTACGGAAATACTAGTTTTAGGCCAAAACATTTAGAAAGATGGTATGCGGGTTCTAGGCTGAAATGATATCAGAAAATTATGAAATTAATGTGGGAAGCCCTAAATGATCATAGGATGCTACGGTAGAAGTTTGAAAATATTTTGAAAATGTTTGAATAGAAAATAAATTCGTCGACCCAAAACGATAATTATAGAAAATGAATTTTTTATCGAAACATTTTGAGTATTTGAGGAAATCTGAAAATACTGAAATACAATATAATAAGTCTAGTGTTTCAAAATATTTTTATAAGAATTTTTGAAATCTGTTTTGATATACAACTCTTGACTAACATTTATAAAGTAAAATTTATTTTTAAAATTCGTAAAAATAAGTAAATTGAAGTGTTGAAAATTACAGGTCGTTACATTTTCTTTTTCCTTTTTTTTATTTTTTTCTTTTTTCTTTTTTCTTTTTTCTTGAATTTTTGTCCTTGGAGCCTAGTGGTCTGCCTCTTTTCTGTTGAGGAACAACCACTTCTGCTGGTGGTGGATTACATCCATTCTCGGAAAAGTTAATCCTAGCTGGAGTATTTGCAGCAGGGATGTGTGATCTGACAATCTTCTGGTTGTTAGTAAATGAGTCCGGTAACTAGTGAACAATATTCTGTATATGCATGATCTTCAGGATCTCATTTTCACATTTCCTTGTTACCGGATCATAGTGGGTCAATCATTCTGTATCCCACGATATTATTCATGTAGCTCCAGATTTTTCAGTATCTGGGCCCACTTTGGGGGAAATTTGTCTTATCAAATTCACAGTCTTGAAGAAGTGCATTAAATGTGTCCCCTGGGGTTCTAGGTATATTATTGAGGGTGAGTCAAACCCTACATAGATACCTAGATGACGTTGAGGACACATTATCCTCTGTGATGGTGCTATGGGGATATAAACTGCGAAACCGAAGATTCTCAAGTTAGAGATGTTCGGTGGTATTCCATATACAAGTTGCATTGGAGATAGACTCTTATTAACGATGCAACAAGCAAAATTGTATGACCCCATGCATTCACCGACAACTGAAATTTCATTAATAATAGATGTGCAGTCCATTGTAATCTCTTTATCAATGACTCTGCCAACCCGTTTTGGGATTGAACATGTGGCACTGGATGTTCAATTTCTATCCCAGATGCAAGGCAATACTCTTGAAATGACCGGGAGGTAAATTTTCCAGCATTAACCAGACGTATTTTCTTTATTTGATTATCTTGAAAATGCGCCCGCAACATTATTATTTGTGCCAATAGCTTTGGAAAAGCTAGGTTGCGGGTCGATAGTAGACACACATACGAATATTTTGAGGATGCACTTATCAGTACCATAAAGTACCGAAATAGCCCGCTAGGGGGTGGATTTGTCCACATCTATCTCCTTATATTCTTTTGAGGAACCAGAGAGATTCTTTGTCAAATTTTAGTAGAGATGGCCTTCTGATTAGTCTTCCCGTATAGCAAGGGATGCGATGAAATTCTCCCTTTTGAGGAATCTTCTGGTTCCTCGTGTTGTACCCATTGAATAGGGATAAGATGCGGTGCATAATAACCAATCTAGAGTGGCCAAATCTATCATACCATAGTAATAACTTGGCTGGTATCGGGCACTTCAGGTGCTCCATCAAATTAGCTTCCTCTCTCCGAATCTTTGTATGATAAAGACCTGATGAAATGCTCTCAAAACGTTCATGTATGGATTTTACTCCTTTTTCTTGAAACGTTATATACAAATATTCTTTTTCGTTTACATTTGCAGGACGGATGTCCTTGAAACTTAGTAAGTTCCTTTTTGAATTCGGAGAGAATAATGCATCCTTTATTTTTAATTTCTATGCCATTTGGGAGCAAAGGTGTTGCGTTTCCAGAACCTTCAATTATGTTTATTGGCCCTAATATTTATTGGGCTTTCATATGCTATGAAAATATCATTTGCATTGAAGGATCGTAGGTGTTAGTGTCTACTAATCAGTCATGAGAGCAGTTCATTTATTAAAAGATGAATCATATAAGCACATTTTATTTCAGAAAAACATTTTCATTTATTCCTACCTTATTCAATCATTCAAACAGCTCTTATAACATTAGTGTTCAAAGCAAAGATTAAAAAAAGCTAATCAAGCAAGTGGTCTCTTTCGAAGTCATCAGCTACTAACTTGACTGGAGCATTTGTGGTCACCAGATTTGTTTCAGCTTTCTCTTTCATGTTCTCTTTATATAAATCCTGGAGATGCTGCAGAGTTTTGCACACTCTATACCAGTGTCCTTTCATGCCAGATATATGGCACGAGTTTTTCCATTCCCTCTTGGGTGGGGGTGCATCATTTCTGTTGTTGTTGTTTCTGTGCCAGGTGAACTTCTGCCTCCCTTCATTTCTTCGCTGTTGGACTTGGCCTCTGGCCCTTTTGTTCTGTCCTCCTTTCTATGATCTTCCTTTTCTTTTATTATCTTTCTTCTTTTTAGAAGAAGATGCTTTGTGAGCTTCTGAGAGGGTGGCAGTGCCAGTGGACGCATGTTGTGAGTGGCAAGGAGAAGCGCTTTATTTTGTTCAGCCATGAGTAAACATGACAACACCTCAGAATACTTTGTGAACTTTCATTCACGGTATTGCTGCATCAGTATCATATCCTTTTCGTGGAAGGATGTGTACGTCTTTTCCAGCATGCGATCTTCTGAGACTTTTCACCACACAACTTCAGGCGTGAGGTGATACTAAAAAGAATTGAGTTGTACTCAGCTATGGAGTTAAAGTCACACAGTCTCGGGTTCTCCCCTCGTATCTTACCCCTAGAAGTATAACATCTTTATGATGTTTATATCTTTCCTCAAGGGCAGTCCACAGCTCAAGTGGATGTTCGAACGTAGGGTATTCAGCCTTTAGGGTCTTGTCCACATGGCGACGAATATAAATAATGGCTTGCGCCTTTTCAATGTAAGTCGCATTTCCATCTTTTGTCACAACAAAATGAGGGACTTAGCCCCCGGGTGAAATTTAACATCGAGTTGCCAGCTCAAGTAATTACTGCCTGATGCATCCATCACTTCGAAATCAACACTTGCGATTTTTGCCATTTTATCTAGCAGAGCACAAATTTACATGAATTAATAATACATAAAACATTTTCATGCAGAGGCAATTTTTAAATGAATAAGCTAATTGCGTAGATCGGCCAGTCCCAAATAAAATAAATAATGCCCAAAGTCCATATTACAGTCCATATTACACAAATGAAAGCGAAAAATTACAACTTTGAAAACCCCATGGGTCCCATTTTTCAATTCTTCAGCTTCAAGAGTGGCCTCTGCCTCCATGGAAACTAGTCATCGGTCTTGGACATTACATAATTTCCTCACTACAATTTCTCTCAAAAAGAAAAGAAAAATGCAGGAAAAGTAAATTGTGGGACTAAACAACTGATCCAAAACCACAATTAGCCATCCATGCAAAAATTTGTGCTCATCAAACATTTTCATAACACATCACATGCATCACAAATTCGCAAAAGGATAAACATAATAATTTACAATACTTAATAATTATTCATACCACGGGGCGATGTCATACACTGTTAGGTTAGGTGAATACCGGCAGAGCGGTCGCAGGATCTTTATAATTATTAAGTTAATGCCGCACAACTAAGTATAAGTTTATCCAAATAATGAGCCATAAATGTGATGTAATGCATGTAAGTATGATCCTAAAAAGGGTATCATAATATGCAATATGTTGTGCATTATGAGCTAGTTTAAATAAATTTGAATGATGCCTAAATTACTTGTTCTTCATGAAAAGGAAATAGTTTTTCTTTTTTATATATACCCCCAAAAGATATCCACAAGCTGATAAGGTCCCATTTTTAGTCCCCTATTTTTATTAAGTTTTTTCTGGAATTTTTAGGACCCCGAAAACCTATTTATTTATTTACTTTCTCCATCCCCTTTATATTTTCCTCATTTTTTCAAATAGAATTTTGGCCCAAGGCCCGCATTGTGGCTGCAGGCTTCAGGCCCGTAGCACCCCGTTTATTATTTTTTTCCCGGGCTTGAGCCGCAGCACAGGTCCGCAGCGAAAATGCTGCTATCTTTTTTTTTGATTTCGGGCCTAAGCCCACAGCAATTGGTGTAGGCTTCAGGCCCGCAGCGAAATGCTGCATTTGATTTTTTTTTCAGGTTGGGCCTTCGGCCCCAAAAAGAGACGGGGGGTTGAGGGCGACGGCTAGGGTTGACCGCCGCCGCCCCCTTCGGAATCGCCAACTAGGCAGAGGGATGCCTATGCCTTCGGGGCAGGGCGACGGGGGTGGCTCCGCCTTCGGGGCAGGGTGACGGGGTGCGGCTCTGACTTCGAGGCAGAGCGAGGGGGGATGTGCTGCATGCGGGGCGGGTGAGGGGGATGCGCTGCCTGCGGGGTAGGCGAGGGACAGTTGTGCCGCCTGTGGGCAGGCAAGGGGCGACCCACGGCGACCAGCAGCAAGGCCGCCGGCGATGCCGTGGGCGGGTTTAATATGATGCGATTTTTTTCGGGAAAATATAAATCGATTTAGCGACGATGAACACCATATTAATATGCGAACCCTAAAGCTAGGGTTAACATGATAAAAATATGAATCGACATTAAAAATCGTCGTTTTTAGACTATCAACCCGATTTCCAATTCGATCTTACGAGATCGATGGATTATAAAATCATGATCATGATTAAAAATAAATTTTTTAAGGATAGTACCTCTAGATCTGTCCTCCAGATCTAGCGACGGTTGACAAAGCCTACGCGTGGAAAACGACGCCCATTTATAGTAGACGAAGCCGCACGCATGGATCTACCACCTTTCCTTCGCTTTTGCAGCGATCGAATTTTGTGGAAAAAATTTAGAGGCCCGTGCTGATAACGTGTTATGAAGCATCGAATCTGGGAGGAGAACCCAGTCCTTTATTTATAGTAGAGGGAAGAGCTTACATGGATAGAGTTACAATTGATATGATCTTATCCCTGGATAAGATGTAATCTCCAATACAAACACCCATCATTATCCGTTTACAACACACTCAAAGTTTTTTCAATTATTTTCGTACACTCATTATTCGACAACTTCTGTTAGTGCAAAAAATTCCGACATCTAGAGTTCAATAAAATTTCACTAAAATTGGATTTCACATATAATAAGAAATTGAGGCCCGTCAAATACATGTATTGGTTTTGTTTTACTTTAAACAAATCATTGGTTTGGAAAACTGTGTATCCAAATTGGACATTGGAGGCAGCTGATTATTAGGGCATGTTCGTTTTTGTTGGAATGGAATTTTGTGAATTGTGAATATTGTATAGGGGTAGGAATCTTGTAAAGAGAAAACTAGAATTTTGCGTTTGTTTGGTTGGAAAGTGGGTTGGAAAGTTGTGTTGAGAAAGTTGTGTGGGTCCCATACAACTTTCTTGTGTTTGTTTTATCGAGAATGTTGTTTGAAGAAAGTTGATGTCGTGTAATAATTATTAAACTAAATATTAAACTAAAATAATTAATTATAATAATTAAATATTAAAAAAACTAAAAGAAGTGCAACCGTGTACAAAATTTGGTGAGAATAGTAAATTCCAATCGAAACACTTTACATTCCTCACTACACAGTGTTCCGATGGATTAAAACAAAAAGAATCAAAAAGTTGCATTTGCGAACTGTGGAGAGGTGTGTGGGTCCCACACTGGACAGAATTTGGGTGTAATCCCCACAAAATGCGAGGATTCTGAGTTTTGTGAATTTCATTGTCATGGCGGAAATTTTCCACTAAACCCAAATTCTCAAAATGAACAGAAGACAAAAAAAACTCATTGGAAAGTGGGGAATAGTTGCCCAACAGTGCCCTAAACAGTGTTATGGGCCACTTTCTTGTCCAAATAATCGAAAACGAATAGCCCTGTAGAGTGTTAGTGACTTGGTGGTCACATCACATATTTTGCTAAATATATTACATTTATTTACAAGTTTAATACTGTTATGAGAGTGCCGGCTACTGAACCCGTAGCCCTCTATTTATAGAAAACAATGGTGGATACCCTAAACCCTATTGGGCTCCACTTGTACCTACAAAAGCCCGTTCATAACACTTCCTCTTATCCATCCATTGTTGTAAGCTTGGTATATGAATGCTTCAGAATTCATAAAGCTTATCAGGTCATGAGGATATGGATACTTCTGGATCTTAAGTTAGGAGGTCTTACCTTGTTAAAACCTTTGGCTACGGAAAACGCAGTGGGAAAAACCAATAACTAGGGGAAAAGAGTGCAAGTCTCTTTAACTTCCCCTGATCAATGGATATTACCAGGGGTGGATGCTACTGGATCCAGAGTTGATGTGGATGCCTTGTTAAAACCTTTGGCTATGGAAAACCCAGTGGGAAAAACCAATAGCCAAGAGAAAAGCGTTCAACAGAACATTAACTCCCTCATGTTGTGTACAAGCTTCAGGCTTGTAAGTCTTTCAACTGTCTCATCCCAATTCCCATTACAAGTTTTCTAAAGGTACCACGAGGTAGTGCTTTAGTAAATAGATCTGCGAGGTTGTTGCAAGACTGGATCTGCTGGATGTCGATATGTCTGTCTTCTTGTAGTTCATGTGTCCATAAAAGCTTGGGGTGCTTCGTCCTGTCACCTTTGATGTAGCCACCTCGTAGTTGAGCTATGCAGGCTGCATTGTCTTCGTACATGGTGGTTGGTTCAAGGTCGCCCACCTTCAGGCCAGTCGTCACTAGGATGCGGTGAATGACTTAACGTAGCCAAAAACATTCTCTGCTAGCTTCATGGATCGCAATGAGTTCGGAGTGGTTGGATGAGGTTGCTGTCGAGGTCTGCTTCACAGATCTCCGTGAGATGGATGTTCCACCATAGGTGAATACGAAACCAGTCTGGGATTTTATGGTGTGAGGATCAGATCTGTATCCTGCATCTGTAAAACCAACTAAGTTGGAGATACGCCTTTCTGATAGTATAGTGTCATGTCTACAGACCCTTGGAGGTAGCGCAGAAGGTGATTTACTCCGTTCCAGTGGCGTTTTGTGTGCGCTGAACTGTATCTGGCTAGTACATTGACTGCGAACGCTATATCAGGACGCATGCAGTTTGCCAAATAGAGGAGTGCTCCAATGGCACTTAGGTAAGGTACTTCAGGACCAAGTGTTTCCTCCCCATCTTTCAGATTGGTGTACTCAGCGGGTGACATTTGTCCATTTGGAAATTTTTCAGTAATTTCCTTGTGTAAGTGGATTGATGTAACAATATTCCTCCGCTGAGGTGTTCAATTTGTAAGCCAAGGCGGTATTTGATTTTGCCAAGGTCTTTCATCTCAAAAGTATGTGTAAGGCTTTTGGATATCTCAGCTATCTCTTCAGGATATCCAATGAGATTTAAATCGTCTACGTAGACGGCAATTATTACGAATCATGTTCCCTTTGCTCTTATAAAGATGCAAGGGCAGACTTCATTGTTTGTGCACTACTAAAAAAGGACTTTTGCCAAAGTTTTTTTTTCAATATTTCCCGGGTGTTTTTGAAGCATTGGCAAATGTTTTCCCGGCGTTTTACGAAACGCCGTAAAGACTTTGAGAAAAGTGGGTGTTGCGAAATGTTTTCTCGGCATTTTGGTGAAACGCCGCAAAATGCCCACTTTTGCCAGCGTTTTCGTGAAAGTTGGAAAATGCCCAATACATTTTCCGGCATTTTCGTGAAACGTTGGGAAATGTCTACAATTCATATACCAACGCTTTCATGAAACGTTGGGAAATGCCCGTGATACATTTAGCAGCATTTTGGTGAAACATTGAGAAATGTCTACAGTACATATACCAATGCCAGTGATACATTTAGCAGCGTTGAGAAATGTCTACATTACATATACCAACACTTTCTTGAAACATTAGGAAATGCATGTGATACATTTAGCAGCATTTTCATAAAACGTTGGGAAATGTTTATGGGACATTTAGCGACATTTCTGATACATTTAGCGATGTTTCCATAAAATGTTGGAAAATGCTTATTATTGAAAACAGTTGCCAGCACTTCTTTAAGATGCCAAGAAATGTGATAAATTTAAAAATCATATTCTATATTTTTATATTATATTTAAAGCATGTTATCTTTTTGAATTTACATGTTTAGAATTCAGAAAAATATGATAAAATAAATTCATCTGAAACACATCATCTGAACAAATTATAATAACTGCATCTAAGTTACATCATCCATACAAAATACAATAAGTTCATTCATCATCCATATAAGATACAATAAATTCTTTCAGGATCCATCATCCATATAAAATACAAGAAAGTCAAACACAATATTTGACAACAAAAGATAATTTATTCATCCCGAATGTAATTATCATTTGATTCTGGGTAACTTTCTCCCCTTGAGTTACATAATGGCCTGCTACTAGCATTAGGGACCTGTAGTGGACAAGTGAAAGTAAAAGAAAATTTCAATTAGTAGTCTGAAAGTGTAAACAAGCTAAATCTTCCTTGCTAACTTATGCAGCTTAATGAAAAACTTAAAATGTCATTAGCCCGGCATTCATGCAGAGAACCAACGCTACTACAAATTTCCTAAATTCCTACAGAACTGAAATCAAATTTTAAAAAGGGATTAATGTAGAATATGTGGCACCTGATCCAATGGATCATGTGCAAGACACAAAAAGGTGGGACCCAGCGAGTACAAGCCCATTTGGGGGCTTGTACTTCCCACCTTTTTGTGTCTTAGCACCTGATCCATTGGATCAGGTGGCAGCTTTTCTACATTAAATCCTTTAAAAATCCTTCTTTAGTGCAGTATATATCAGGGTTAAAGTATAAGATGCAGATCTCCATTTTGTCATAAACTTGCATACATCTATTGATGTGTAATGGTCAAAATTTACGAAACTCTCACATGAAGCACTTATTCAATGTAAGCCTGTTTCTCAAATTTGTAATATACAAATACGCCTGTTTCTCAGATATGTAGAAGGTATCATCATCATAGCACTAAAATCATGATGCAACAATAAACATCATGTAACTAAAACGACAGAGTTATAACATTAAGCATGCATCCTAACTGCCAAATCTGATGTGAACAAAAAAATAAAATAAAGTCTAAACACAAACATAATGTCACGCCCCGCTTCCCTAAAATGGAGACCAGACGTGAAAAGGTCCGCACGAGAACGGAGCAGTGAAGCCCCAAACCCGATTAGCGTCAATAAAACATAAGCAGGTCCCTGTAACCACAAGCAGAACAACAATAATAACACAAGGAGAGACAGAAATAAAATCCCATATCTCATAATTTGTCCAACATGAAAATTAAGTTCAACATCCAGAAAAGCCACCAGGCTAAAGAAAGAGTCTAAAGGCCCAGAACAAGGCCAACCAAAAAGGAACAACGTAACAAAGTACAGGTGCCACGCACCGACAACAAAACAGCAGTCTAAACAAAAGAAAGCTCAACGAAGACACTAGGACTGGTCCCCAGTGTCCACGAACTCCTCGCCAAACACTGACTCGGGCACGGCGTCCGCAAACACCTCGTCCTCAACAACGGACTCAGGCTCGAGATCTAACATGTGTCACCCAAAAGAGTAAAGGGGCACATGTCAGCAAGTCTAAAAGAGACTTGGGCAAGGAAACTGAAAATAAGGTAAACTAGAAACCTAGCAGGTATAGCATGATGCATGGCATGGCAAGTATGGTATGGAAGTGACAAGTAAAGGGAAGTACAAGTCGCAAGTATGTCACGGATAACAAGTAAATCACGGACAAGTACAAGTCAAGTGGTTCACGTTAAGTGAACAGTCAAGTAAACAAGTTGTGCACAGAGATTCCGCCTGTTGGCTAGAGTGGCTGATCGGACCAGCTCCTAAGCTCAAGTGACCGTTTATCTCTACCCCTCCACGTGTATCGAGCCAGGGCATTACCCCCGAACACGGAATGCTCGCTTCTGGAACACGAGCCAGGAAGTGTGGTTAACATGTATGGCGTAGGGTTATGCCCACGTATAGTGGGTGCCTAGCCAGAAACTAGTAGGTCGGGCATTGGCTATCAACCAACACATGGCCCGCTTCTGGAACACGAGCCAGGAAACACAAGTATTGTAGCGTGTGCTACAAATGCGACATACAACATGGATAGCATGGATGACAATTTATTCGCGTACCGTTAAACAAAATTAAACATGACATGGTAGTTATGCAACATGGTAAACGATGGTCCTAACTCCGTTGTCAAGCTAGTTCCGGAATTTGCGCCTAGGCGAGTATCATTTCGTCGCCTAGTCTCTTTTACGCCTACAACAAGCAATTGGCCTAAAACATGGCCTAAACCCTAAGTGGCAAGTTTCACTTGCCTAGCACCGGGGGAATGACGATCACGAGGGTTCGTCTCACGGATGCTAATCTACGGGGAAGTTGTTGTCATGGGGAGATAGACATCAAAACAACATTCATTCATTAGGGTTTCACAAAAACACAACGGGTTATGAAAACATCAAGAGATCGATTATTACCGCATAGGGAACGGGAGAATAACACCGAGCAACCACGGCGACGGAAGTAACGCTCCGGGGAACCTAAGGTTCAGATCTGGGAATGATTGGAGAAGTTTGGAGAAATAGGGTTTTGGGGGATTTTGGGGGTTTGATGAGATTTTGGGGAAGATGAGAGGTAGAATGTGTTGAGGGAGGGTTTGGATGATGGATGTTGGGCTTGGAATGAAGAAATAAGGGTTTGAGGTGGAAGGGGGCTCAATGGGGGAGAAACTAGGGTTTTAGGTCGTGAGGGAGAAGAAGAAAATGTTTAGAGGGGTATTTATAGAGTTTGGTGGCGGCTAGGGTAAAACTAGGGTTTCCTGCACTGCTTAGTCGGTCAAAGAACAACTGTTGACCGACTAGTTTGAGAACTAGTCGGTCGGTTGACCAACGCAGACCGACTAAGTGTAAACAGTAACTCGGCTGTACAGAAGAACTAAGAATTAGTCGGTCTGAGTACAAAACTTAACCGACTAGTTTAACAACTAGTCGGTCGAAAAATGAACTTAGATCGACTAAGAAGGAACAGTAACTAGTATCAAAAATAGTTGATGAGTTAGTCGGTTGAAGAGGCATTGCCGACCGACTAGTTTGCAACCTAGTCGGTCAACCAACATTCTTAGACCGACTAACGATAAACAGTAACTCCTGAACAATTTAGAAAGCCAACTAGTCGGTTCAAGAAGGTTTTCCGACCGACTGGATCGCCATCTAGTCGGTCGGTGCCCCTTCTTACACCGGCTAACGTGCACCAAAAGTTCCGATATGGAGCGCGGAGCTCCGGGATCGATTTCTAAGACTCCTAGGCTTGATCTAACAATAAGATATAACCGATACGAAGCCCGTCACGAATGACTTACTCCAAAATCGACGATTCTAAGAAAGAAGCTAGAAAACACGACGAAACGATCGAAAATGAAAGTTACGCAGACGATAGCCACATATAAGGAGAAAATCCATCAAAACATATAATATAATATAATAAATACAGATACAAGAAAACAAACATAATGTCTTGATTTCATAAACACAAACATAATGTCTTGATTTCGTAAACTCAACTCACAAATTTTAAGCACTTACTGGTATAGTATTTGTACATATCTGATAACTTATCCACATCTTATTCACCATTGATTGGTGTAATTCTTGAATGCTGAACCAGTGGTTATGCTCACTATTATGAATTTGTAGAAAGCTATTAACATGCTTTCTTTTTTTGTTACAGAAGCTTTATTCACTTGATGCGAGGAAATTTGTGGTGGGCAATGTGGGGCCAATTGGTTGCATTCCATTATCAAAAGATGATCAATCAACTTGAAGCAAATCAATGTGTCGGCTTAGCAAATAAAATAGCACAGCGATACAATGGAAAGTTAAGAGACTTGCTCATCGAACTAAATGAGAACCTGCCTGGTGCCTAAATTAATAATTTTTCCCTAGAATCCCAGATCAAGTTTGGCAGGACATGCAAGGAAAATTGATATTTCTCAAGTGATTGGAATACAAAATTCAAACCTCAATCTCGGAGGCCAACTACTTGGTTCTGAAAATTTAAACAAGTGATAGACAAGCTACAAAGACAATATGTTGAGAGAATAACTGAGAAAATTACCACCGAAGCTTGAAGTTATCCTTCAACTGCCCTTGTTTTGCACTGGTGTTGTATAATTTGTCCATTAGAATTATTATCTCTGAAAATGTGGGCCTAATTACAGGATCAGGGTCCCAGCATTCTTTAATCAACCTGCATAAGCACTCATACTAAGTACAAGCACTGAATGTATCTTTCATAGCAGCATATTTGCTTGTTTAAGAAACAACAATAAGAATATGCTTGATGGAGAGAATGGATATGAAAGATTTGCACATCATCAGAATCAGCTTGCAACTAAACAGAAAGATGCTGCATTGGTTATCTTAGTTATGTATAAAAACTTCTTTATTTGCTTCTCGATTAGCATATAGCTGAAGGAAACACAAAACTACATCCCAAAATTTAGGTTATAAGTTTCTGACAGGAACATAACAATATACGACGCATGAGACACAGCTGAAAGATGCACACATCATTAGAACATTATTAACAAAGGAAGGTTTTGGTGTTTCATTTAGATGGACTGATCAGGATTTACAATGCAATAGACACAGCTGCATGATGGAAGTTTTTTTATCATATTACAGGCAAAGCATTCACTGTCCAGCCAACATGAGGCAATATATGTAACCTAGAAAGGACGTGCATGGGAACACCATATGAATACAACTGTGACAAGGCAATGCACACAATCCTTAAAAATTAGGAAACAAGGATGTTGGATGTGGCTACATGTGTGTATGTGGGTAAGTCTGTATATCCAAGGCATCAGATGTAGCAAGGAAAAACAAACTAAAATTCTGATGACTGAAATACAAGTAACATGGAGACATCTGTCACAAAACCATATCATGTCAGAAATGTGTCGGAGACATGACGTATGTATTTTTTGGTATTTTCTGTCTGTCGGCATACCGTGTCCATGGTGGGCTCGCCTTGCTCGTGCAACCAAGATTGAATTCATCGTTTCTAATCAAGTGATCCAATAATATTAATAGACTAATTTTAATGGATGAAATCTGTGTAGCATGGACAAGTGATAGGCAAGCTACAAAGACAATATGTTAAGAGAATTTTGTGCCAACCCGCGTAATTAAAGACAAGCCGATTATGTGCAAACCTCAGTAATTCATTCTACAGCTCCATATAATGTAGAAGAGAGAATTTTCCCAACAAAGACACGCTTGGAACTCACAATAACATTATAAGTGCTTCAGGTTTTCAATTACCCTCGGAGTTTTCTCTTTAATAACAAGGCATGAAGTTGTCGAGAGAAAATAATACTGAATATAACAACAAATGAAAACTACTAGATGTAATCAGAAAAACACCCAGATTGATCAACTAATATGTGTGCAATTTTCATTAAGGATCATTACATTCTCTCATTGAGGATCAACCCAAAAAAGGATCTTTTTATATGTGAGGTATAACATACATTATGCACTGATGTGTGTGCAATTTTCATGTATGCAACAGAGTACAGCTACAGATGTATGACTTCAAGTGAACAAGCTACAGACGATGCATAAATAATTTCTAAAGTATTCATCTCTGTGTATGATGTGTTTATTTAGAAAGAAGATGCATAAATAATTTTAAGATCCTCATTGGGATCTATGAGAAGCAGAATAGGAAAGAATATAAACAGTGCCTTTCAGAATTAATTGCTATTAGTTGATCTAGCTATGTTGATAACTGAGCATGCAAGAGGAATCTAGGAAATAAGGTTTTGCATTTGGTTGAATATGCACATATTGTGCCATTGCCTCTATTTTTCATATTCTCGTATATCTGGCATCATCAAATGAATAGCTCAACATTTTGATACAGCTCTCTTATTTGATGGCCAATAAGACATGCACTTCAAAGCCTAATAACATGCAACACTAGAAGTAAGAGAACTAGGACCACCTGCATAAACGTGGGAATGTAACTCAGAACTAATGACTCTGTGTTAAGCAAAATGTAAACTCTTAAAAATTTCTGCCCAATCTGAGTGATTTTTCCTTTCTTCTTTTTTTGGGAGAATTGCCAACTTTTAAGTATGCTTTACTCAAATAGCGGTTTGGTCCAAAGCAATCGATTTCTATGTGGAATTAGAAAGTGATCAAAAAGTTCTCATCGACTCCTCTAGGATTCTAAAAAGAATCTAACTTCTATCTGAACAAAACTTAAGGTAGCATCCTTTATTTTCTTTTCCAAAATTGAAAAAGAAAATTAACTTAAATCTAAAATGTACCATCAGTAATGTTCTTTTCTTAAATTGTGACCATATCCACCAAACTAACAACGCTAATCAACATTTTTCTCTGGCAATCTCTAAGAGATCATGCATTGAGTTTCCCAAACATTAAATTGTGTATCTAAATGACCCTTGTTTTCTTGAATTTGTAAAATTAAAACCAAAATTAGAACCAAAATTAAAACCAAAAAATTAATTTGAGGGAGGTACCTGTGAACAGCTTAAATACAGTCTTGCCTTCTCTGCATTACCCAAAACACATCCGACTTCTTTGACATGTAAAATCTCGGATCTATGATCAATGGCTTTGTCCTCTGCACCCCTGCAGGAGTTAGCATCAAACAAAAAGAAAACTAACCATCAGTAAGTTAACTCAGAAAAATAAAAAACATATCTTTGATCAAGAAATACTCACTCCTTCCATCCCAATCTACTGGTAGGCTCAATGTAGTTCAGTTCCCTTGGCACCCCCAAGAAGATGTAGAGCAAATCTGCACATTACTACAAATTCAACAACTAAGAACCTAACTAACATAAAAAATTTAACAACCAAGAACCTAACTAACTACCAAGAAAATAAGATGAAAACAGCCATCACTGTTTTTGCCATAAACAACAACAAAACCCTATGCTGAAAGGCTTTTCTTCACAAACTCAAAGTCCTGTCTGTACCCTTTTAAATATAAGACCTACAAATAAAGGGCAATCATATGCTAAAATGTTTAGGGAAAACAATAATAATAGACTCATCATGTTTTACTTAAACTATGAATGCTTGATTATTTGAAAAAAATTCTTAGTTTTTATTTAAGCATCACGTTTTCTTGGGGCCTGACAGTAACAGAATCAAGTAGATTAAAGAACAAGAGCACTCTAGAATTAAATTATACCCATTAATCAACTAATAATATGATTTAAAAAATACCAATCAAAAGGGTGAGAAAATCTGAGAACCTACCGTGGATCGTGATCAAAGATCTGTGGATAAGACTCGATGAGTAATTATTGATAAATAGAAGAAACCCATATGGGAAAAACTTTGATTCCTTGCTTAAAAGAGAAGATGAAAGAGATCAAAAACAGTAATAGTTGAGTTGTTGTCAATTTTATGATCTTTAAAATAGAAAGAAAGAAGACATTACCTTGGGAGCGATGTTGAACTTGTACATGAGGCCGACCCTCTTGACGCCCGCCTTGCTCTCGTCGGTGGCAAGAAAGAAGCGCGGGCGGAGGCGCGAGGCAACTCCCCAGAATTGGCTGGCTAGGGTTTGAGAGCGCGTGATTTTTTTGGGAGAGAGAGGAATAGAAGGGATAAAATGAATGAAAAATTTGGGGGAAATGTTAAAAAGTTTGTGGGAAACCGAAATAATAGTTTTTTGGAACATTAATTTACAAGTTTGCAATTAGAAATTTACAGCATTTACCGATGTTTTGAGTAAAGCGTCGAAAAAAGTCCAGTATTTCTCGGCATTTTGAATAAAGCGCCGGAAAAAGCCCAATATTTACCAGCGTTTTGAGTAAAGCGCTGGAAAAGGCCCAACATTTACCAGCTTCCATATAAACACCGAGAAAAGTTCAACATTTACCGGCGTTTGTAGAAATGCTGGCAAATGTCGAAACATCAATAAACCTTTGCCAACATTTCTTAAAAACGCCAGCATAAAAACGCTGGTAAAAGTCATTTTTAGTAGTGGTGAACCCTTGTTGCACGAGGAATTCACTGAGTCTGTTATACCACATTCTTCCCGATTGTTTTAGACCATACAATGATCGTTGAAGTTTGACAAAATAGACGTCACGAGGTCTATCCGAATTTTTGTTGGTAGTTTATAACCATCCGGAAGTCTCGTATAGATGTCCTTATCTATATTACCATATAGGTATGCAGTTACAACGTTCATGAGTTGCATATTCATTGGGAAAAACTTTGTGCAACAAGGCGTGCTTTGTAGCGTACGATCTTGTTATTTTCGTTTCTCTTTCTTACGAATACCCATTTATATCCCACAGGTTTTACTCCCTTTGGTGTTGGGACTACAGGTCCAAAAACTTTGCGTTTTGAGTGTGAGTCCAGCTCTACTCCTATTGCCTCGTTCCATTTTAGCCAATCCGCTCTGCGTTTACATTCTGCTAGAGAGCGTGGATCGATATCATCGTCATATTCAGTGATGTGATTAGCAATAACAAACACGAAGTTTTCATCGATGATCGTGCTTTTTCTGTCCATTACCTCTCCAGTACGTACATAATTTAATGATATTTCTCCTATATTTTTCCTCTTCAGGGGGTTTTAGGAGAGGAGAGGAGTCTGGGCTGAGCTCAACATCATGTGGTGGTATCATTATAGTTTCTCTAGGAGTTTTCCTTTTTCGAGGAAGTTTATCCTTGGAGCCTGGGTCGTCCTCTCTTTTGTTGAGGTACGGCTGTTTCTACTACATGTGGATTGCATACATCTTTGGGTATGTCAATCCTATCTGGCGTGTTTGCAGCAGTAACATGTGTTCTGATAATCTTCTGGTTGTCAGTTAATTTGTTTGGTAATATGTGAACTGTATTTTGTATTTGGAGGATCTTGAGGATCTCATTTTCACATTGGTTTGTACACAGATCAAACTCGGATAAAGTTTTGGTATCCCATGAAATGGTATTTGAAGCTTCAGGCTTCTTAGCGTTCATGCCTAGTTTGGAAAAGTTATTTTCGTCAAACTTATAGTCTTCTAGGTGTGCCTTAAAAGCGTCCACCGTTAGGGGTTCCAGGTATCTGATGATCGAAGGTGAGTCGAACCCTATATAGATACCTAGGCGACGTTGAGGACCCATCTTGGTCCTCTGTGGTGGTGCGATGGGGACATAGGCTGCGCATCCAAATATACTCAAGTGAGAGATATTCGGTGGAGTTCCATATGCAAGTTGCATCGGGGAATAAGTTTGACTTCCAGATGGTCGTAATCTTATTAGCGATGCAGCATGTAGGATTACATGTCCCCATGCAGTCACAGTAAATTGGGATTGCATTAGCAATGGACAAGCGATCCATTGTAGTCTCTTTATAAGTGATTCAACTAACCCGTTTTGGGTGTGAACATGTGCTACTTGATGTTCAACTTCAATGCCAGTTGCTTGGCAGTAGTCTAGAAAGACTTGTGATGTAAATTCCCCAGCGTTATTCAGACGTAATTTCTTAATCTGGTTATCTGGAAAATGTGACTACAACTTAATGATTCGTGTCAGTAGCTTTGCAAAGGCTACGTTGCGGGTAGACAGTAGGCACACATATGACCATTTGAAGATGCGTCTATCAGTACCATAAAGTACCGGAATGGGCCACTTGAGAGGTGAATAGGCCGACAAATGTCTCCATATATTCTCTCCAATAAGCTGGGAGACTTTGAGTCCACTTTAGGTGGAGTTGGTCTTGTAATCAATTTACCTTTTGAACAAGGTGGACAAGGAAAACACCTTTTCAAAGTAACTTCAGGTTCTTCAAATTAATTCCACGAAATTGGGATATGATGCGGTGCATCATTGCCGATCCAGGGTGTCCGAGTCTATTATGCCTGAGTTGGAATTCTGGTTGATTTTTGCAGTTCTGGTGCTCAATTGTATTGACTTCCATTGCTCGTATTGTTGTATGGTAGAGACCTGATGGGAGTCCCTCGAAACGCTCAACGATGGTTTTAGGACCGTTTTTAAGAGCCGTCACATACAAGTATTCTTTGTCACGTTTGTTCACCGTTTCTAGGTGGTATCCGTTTAAACAGATGTCTCTAAAACTTAGTAAGTTTCTGTGCGAGCTTGGAGAGAAAAGATCATCTTTTATTAAAATTTGTGTTTTATTGGGGAGCAAAAATTTTGCTTCCCTGATCCGTTTATTATAGTTGATGGACCGGAAATAGTATTTATGGTGCCATCATATTGGTTGATGCTTTGAAAGAAGCAAATATCTTGAAGGACCATGTGCGTAGAAGCACTGTCCACTAGGCATTTATTATCCATCTATATCAAGAAAGAATGGTGTAGCAATATAATGAACAAATTAAGCAAATTTGTCCGGCCCTATTTTGCACTATACGAGTATTATACTGAACACGTGTGGTATTTCTACCTACGGTGCATGCGTAGGCATGAAATAAATGTAGATATCGATGTATGTGACGTAGTACAAGGGGAATTAGGCCGTAATACATGGCTAAGGGAAGAGAATGGGAAATGTGAATGCGGGAGAAGTGCAAAAGACGTCGTGGGTGCAAAACAACGAGAATGTGTTAGACGTGTGTGTGGTGCATGTATGCATGTGTAGGCATGTATGGGTGTGTGTGGGGATGCCATGCAAGTGTGAAAGGGGTTAGGAGTCAAAGGCAACCTCAAATTTTAGAAAGGCGAGGGGCAAAACGGTCATTTAGACTAAATTTGCTGTGCATACATACTTGATTGGTCGGTGCATAAAGTAATGGCAAACTTGTAAATAAGAAAAAGTTGAGGGGCATTTTTGGAAGGGTATTTTAGTATTTTGAAGTTAGATTATGGAGCAAGTAAGAAGTGTGTAGAAATTCTAAAGGAAATCTTTTTCTTTTCTTTTCTTGAATCTTCTCTCCCCTTCTCTCTTTCTCTTCCCCTCTCCACCACAATAGGGCCGGCCACCCCTCTCTTATTTTCCCCCTCAATTAACAAATAAAACCCCTAATTTCCATGCCCTAATAGAAGGAAGCCATGCTTGCTTGAAGAGGGAAGAAGATGGAGAAGAAAGAAAGAGGAAGAGAAGAGAAAATTGAGCTTTTGAGGTAGGAACTCTCTTGGTTTGGAATTCCATCAAATTAATTTTTGCTAATATGTTTTTATAGCATTTTTATCCAATATGTGATGAGTATAGTCAATTTTTACATGCCATGGCTCAATTTCACAATTTCCCTTTGAAATTCTTAGCAAAGTCGTCTCCTTTTGAAATTCAGAAACCTTGATGTCTAATTTTTCTTTGATTGTGGTTAATGTAGCTCGAATTAGGGTTCGAAAAAAATATGAGCTTGTAGATCTTGAAGTTCTACCTCAAAATCATATAAATTTTGACATAGTTTCAATTCAGAAATTAGGATCAATAAATCCATCTTTTCAACATGTCTGTTTGATTTTCAGTTTGACACAGTTTAGTAAAAGTGGCATAGACACCTGCACACATCATGGAATTTTATGATCTTGGTCTTTTTTGAAAATTTAACAAGTTTTTTTAAAAAATCACCAGAGTGCTTATATGTCGAATTTCTGGCTCCCACATGCCAAAAATTGGCTTCCAACACAGACCCTGAAATCTGTCTGAAAAACAGAATTGACACACTTCACCAATTAATTTACCATAAATCATATAGCTAATATTTTTGTATGAAATTTTATCTGTAACTCCATAACTTCCATATCTTCAACTTTCATGTATAAAGTTGTGTCAACGTCCCAAGAGAAATGAATGAAATGTGTTGATCTTTATGGCTGATCTTGCAATTCCAGCAAGTTGGAGTGTTGATTGAATATTGAATCGTGTAGTGATGTTAATTTCCCCATCCCATTATGCATGGATGCTGTATTAATGACGGAATATTTAGTTACGCTATTGTTATTACATTTGATAATGTGACAATGTTCGTTTGTATGGCGCTTGCCACGTTTTTGTTGAAATGCCCCAATGAATGTGAAGTTAAAGAAACCTGGAAATTGGGCCTATATGCTCTTGTATCAAGAACCCTGTTATAAATTGATGCTGTTGGGGACACAGATGGCATGGATACATTATTATACATGAATGTGTATGTGATGTGATGAAGGGCATGTCACGTGAGAGTATGACCCAGAATGCGATGTGATGATGCGATGACTGAGGGCATAGCACTTAGGTGCATGACACGTGTTGATGAAAGAAAGTTACTGAACATGTACCATGCCACCATGATTCTTATAATGAAGCTTAAAATGCTTAATTGATGAATGAAAATGTCTCAATCCCCTCCAAAAGGGGGTAAGTTAGCAAAACCCGGGTTTTAGATGAGATTTGAGTAAATTGTGGATATGAGACCTGGACTGTGAAGTTGGGAGATGATAATGTGATGTGTGGAGTTTATACCCACTCGCCTTTACCGAGAGTGGAGGGGATATTTACAGCCACTCGCCTTTACCGGGAATGGAGGGGAAGAGGGCATACAGAGGTTGTGATATGAGCCTCACTCCTGCCAGGGACGGGGGAGTAGAGAGGCCCGGCGTATAGTGCCCGTGTCCACTGCGTCGTGTGCTATATTCACCCCAAATTTGGGGTGAAGTCCATGTCCTGGTATCACACAGTTTACCCAAGTTCCAATTAACTCAATTATGAAATAATAAAATAAGAATTGCATGTTACTTCTACTGCTGGCAGCACTTCCCCTTCCCCTTGCATGTTTCTTTGTGACTCTGTGTCATACCTCAGGCACTTGCACTTATCTTATTAGATATTGGTTGCTTGAACACTTGTGTTATTATTATTCGTGCTAACCCTTTTTGCAGTAACTCGACATTGGACCGTAGGTATGATTCTCTTGTTTTAACTATTTAACTTTCATTATATCACTTAGTTACATGCTCTATTTCTATTGGCTTGCCTTGTGGATTGATAACCTTAGAATGGCATTCCAAATCCAAGTTGGTTCCTATTGGGGCACACATTGATGTGCTCCTCCTTATTTTTCAGGTAGCAGGGGCAGCATGGTTGGTGGTGACCTGGAGTCGAGTTTCAGGGATGGCACTTAGTATGAGTTGTAGTTGTGGTGTGACATGGTTGTCTTGGGAGGTGGAGAGTGTCGGTGTATGTGTAGTGGGGCACTTGGGCTATGTATGTACATGAAAATGGTCATATAAATTTGTTGTTGTTCTATGTTATTAATGAGTTGTTTGATATTTTAATGAAGCTGCACGTGTACTATCCCAGCATGTGCGCAGTGGCCTGCTTATTCAGTTTCTTTTTTCTCTCTTTTTTCCTCTCTCATCACCCTCACTTCTCAGGCTACTTGGAAAAAAATTTTAAATGCCGGGTATTCTGGGGAACGGGGCGTGACAGTTTTTGGTGGCCCACACAGGTCAGCGCACTGTGATGTGCGTAAGGATAGTACATGTAATGCTTCAACATTTGATTGGAATTGATAGCCCCTAAGGTGGGTAGAGATTTTAGTGACCTTGGAGTTTTAAGTGATCCACCATTGAACTCCTGGCTTGGGAGTTCGGGGATGAACTTCCTGCGATGTATTATACTATATATGAGTATTTGTGGATATACGTGTGTATTTATAATTGGGTGAATCCTCATGTATAAGTGCGTTTGTTGTGCTTGGATATTAGAATTATATATTTTGTGGTATACTTGTAGTCAGTATATGTATTTATATTTGAATGACATGAAGGTTACATGTATCTTGAATGGTTATAGTGTGAGGGTGTTTATACTATGTGAATGAATACTTGAGCGAATACATATATTGGCCCTATATAGATACATGATACGGGTATGTGAGTAGGTATGCGTTATACTTGTGTGACTCTGAGGTATAGGTGATAAGTATATGTTCATTAATGGATGTGTACTGGTGGATACGTATCAGCTAGCGAGGATATTATATGTTTGTAGAGACATGGGCGAGGGTGTGTACGTATGTGATGTGAGGGCATGTATGCGGTTCACTATCTCCTAAATTATAGTTGTGTTTCATGTGGGGAGTACACCAATGTGCGTACATCTACCCTTGTATGGATAAAGTAGTGGGATGTGTCACGCCCCGCTTCCCATTCTACCGGGAGCGAGGACGCGAGCGGGTCCGCGATGTGCTTAAAACAAGGAGGAGTACTTTTTTTTTCTTTTTTTTTGAAATCTTTTTTCTTTTCTTCCTCCTTGGCTTAAACACACTAAGCGTCTGTATAAAAATTGCAGATTCTTGCTTGCAAGTTTAAGAAGCAGCTCAAACAACATTATTACATATCCAGTGTACAATAATTAAGATACAGCTTGGCCTAGCATGGCCAATACAAACAAGGTACACGAATTACATTAATCAAATATATATATATAAGTGCTAACGCGAAGGTAAAAGTCTAGTCTTCCGTGGGTAGATACTCCACGTAGTCTTCGAGCACTGGCTCGACTCATGCAGTAGTGTCTTCAAAGAACTCACTATCGATACCTGACGGACATTTCGTAAAACAACAAAATGAAATGTCCGTCAGCGAGGTTTACTCGGCAAGATAATCTCAAAATCAAAATGTTGGACATTTTAAATTTAAACAATGGTGAATTTTAAAGACAAGCAATAAGCTTAATTCACAAATAAGCAATAAAAGAGATAAAGCAGTTTAAAGTAGTTAAAACAGTTAAAGCAGTTAAACATTTGCAACCTGCAGCAATTAAATCATTGATAGCCATTTGCAATATCATTTGCAACTTGTAGCAATTTCAATAACAAATTGCAATACATTCAGCAACCTGTGACAATTTAGCATTTAATAAACACACTGTAGCAACCTGTAGAAAGAGATGTTAGAACAACAATCAATAACCAGTCTATCCTAGTGATAAGTCCATGTCCAAGAGTACTAGAGATAACCAACATGCAGCCTGCGACGGGAGCAACTCCGAGGCTTACCCACCGTTCCGATATGGCAACGGTCAAGGTTCTAACCCCCGTAATGTGTTGGAGGTAATTTAGTATGGCGCATCCAGTCATTCTGTAACACTTGTGATCATAGACTACCCCAAACCCGGGTCAAGTCAAGTGGCGGTCAAAAGAATGTGTACTATCTGTCTATTATTGAAATTCCATCTTCCATTCAATATTGTTGAAGTTTCATCTTCCATTCAGTCAATTCAATCTCGGTGTTCCAATAGGCTGTACAACAGTCTCGTGAAAGTTCACAACTTCACGACTCGATTAAATGAAAACATCAGGATCACTTAAATAAATAAAAGAACGAGTAAGATATGATTTTAACCAAGCAAAAGAGTTTAAATTAGCTTAAAATACTTTCTAAGACTAGTAGTTACTTTTCAAGATTTTTAAACAATTTTTAAAACAATTTTAAATAGCCAAAAAGCAATTTTAAATCAAGAAACAATTTTTAAAACATATGTTCAAGGAATTGTTTAGAGCAAACCGTACATCAGAATTCTGCAAACAAGATGTCAAAACGATCGTATTTACAAGTACTGTAACATATATTTTTATCGTATAGCAGTGTACGTAAAAATTGCAAGCTACGAATTTTAAAAGAATTTTAACCTATTTAAGTTTTGCCTTTAAAAATTCACTGTGAGAAATATACTTGCCTGATCGCGACGAAACTAGCGCCAATGGATTCGTTTCGACGTTTCTGATTTTCTGGGACTAGTCATACATTTTTCTGGGCCCTATATTTCAAGTTATCAATTTAAAACCATAAACACCTATTATTAATTAATAAAAAATACGAAAATACGATTATTTACTCATATTTACAAGTTTGCCATCGGAGATTTACCGTCGTTCTCCGTTCTTCGTGTGCAAGCGGTGATAGGGGTTGGCCGTTCGCTCGAACGTCGGCGACGGGGCGGAGCGTGGGCGGAGCGGCGGCCTCGGAGAACGTCGGAAGGGGCGACGGCGAGGAGCAGCGGCGGTGCGGGCATTCGGGGGTCGTGTGCTTCGCCGAGAGCGGTGGAGAGAGATGTCGACACGGCGGTGGGAGCTCGGCGTCGACGGTGAAGGCGGCGATGCGGCGAGGAGCACGGGTCGAGACCGGATGGTGGGTGGCGGAGCAGTGTCGACGCCGCGAGGTGCTGCCTTCGGCGCTCAGAGAGGAGCAGTGGCAGGGCGAGCTGGATCGCCGGCAGAGCGTCGTGGCAGCGGGCGCTGCTTGGGGTCGGACAGCGGGGACGTCGGACGGGCGGCGTTTTCGATGGTGTAGGCGACGGCGCGGCTTCGAGCGGCGGTTCACCGTGGAAGAAGAGAGGGAGAGCGGGATAGATCGAGAGATAGAGAGAGACTGAGTTTATGGGTGTAGCCTGGGTTGGGTTAAAACAACGAAAATAACTGGGAGAGAGAGAGAGATGTGTGGGTAGTTATATAGGGTTAGAAAAATAATAAATAACCAATAGGAGGGTAGATGAGGATGTGGGTAGCTGTAGGATTTGTTAGCTGAGAGAGGTGGGTGAGGTAGGTAATCAGAGTAGGTTAAGTAATTAGGGTTAAGTAGGTAATTAAGAATGGGTAGAACCCTATTAGTGAAAGTCATTAGTGTAACGAAATTACGGAAATGCCCCTACTAGTAAACGTGTCCGAAAATTTACGAAAACATATCCACGGGATCGTATCCTCATGAGGATCGTGAATACGAAGACCGTTCCAGGGTTTGGGCTACGGGGATACTATTTTTTTTTGGCCAAAACGTTTAGAAAGCGGGTTTGCGGGTTCTCTACTGAAATGATATCAGAAAATTACGAAATTAATGTGGGAAGCCCCAAATGATCATAGGATGCTACTGCAGAAGTTTGAAAACATTTTGAAGACGTTTGAATAGAAAATAAATTCATTGACCCAAAACTGCAATATCCGAAAATGAATTTTTATCAGATCTTTTAGAGGTATTTGTTGAAATCCGATCTTACTAAAATACTCCATAACTAGTCTGGTACTCCAAAATATTTTTATAGGAGATTTTTGAAATCAGTTTAAGACTCCTAACAAACCATTATAAAATACAATTAAAAATGAATTTACTTTAAATACTTGATTTAAATGTATTGGAAAAATACAGGCCGTTACATTCTACCCTCCTTAAAAATAATTCCGTCCTCGGAATTTAAAAATTTCTTTTGAAAATAATTGATATTATGATAGAAAGATAATAATCTTTGTAAATCAGGTTGTAAATAACATGAAATGTGATAAGAAAATAAGGGATGTTACTAATATATATTATCACCATAGTTACTTCAGATTTATCAAGTAGGCAAAATATAAAATAATGGCATTACTCGGAAATGATAATGAGGATGATGATGACATCTGATCGAACTTGGGACATAAGGTGACAAGGCAGAAGCAATCACACCAAAGAGAAGAACGGAACGTCTAGAATATATAAACGATGATTACATGGTCTCAATCATGTAAATTATCGTCATAACATACATAAACGTAAGGGATAAACCTAGTGCGTCCTTACGGTTACAACTTAACCAGCCGAGCACAAAGGGCTTCATCTGCCACGCTACCAAACTACAAGTCAATATCCAGATCGATACGTATAGGCAAATGTAAGGCCAATTCTCGCGGGTCAAGATCATCGCTACCACTTGTCCCAGCAGTCTCCATAACATCCAACAAGAAACCAACATCCTAGCCGTCTCCCAAATCCGAGCACAAGACCGACATCCAACTTCAACGCCTAGGCCCAAAAGTATGCCAATACCCAATCCTAAGGATACCGCTTCCCAATACCATTGGTCGATATCTACAGCTAACACCATCAGCCCTAAGCAATTTAATGACCAAAAACTCACGAACCCAAAAACATCAAGGAGCGCCCCTAAGAAGCAATCGAGGCTGGGCAGCTCAAGGGGGAAGAACCAGAAAAAGGAGCTCCAAATAATGCCAATAGCGGCGGGTTCCCAATATCCCGACCACACGGCCATAGCGAGGGAGGCGGCGAGGGTTGCTGCTAAGCCAAACAGACCCCAAGGTCGTCGGCGGGCCATCGGCGGCTGGCGATCTGCGGCGGCGAGGGCTGCGACTGGCTGTCGATCCATGGCTGGGGAGGGCCTCCGGGATGGAGCGAAGCGGAAGCTGGCGGATCGGAGATCGGAGTGGCAATGCGGGGTCCGATCGAGCTTGCTTGGGGGAGAGGCCGGGAGGAGGAGGGGGCGATGTCTGAGCGAAAAGAGAAAGCCACGGGGTGGCTTGCGGAGGAAGGAGATGGGTTAAAAAAAAGGGGGGGCACCGAAGTCGTCGGTGTTAGGTGGGAACGGGTCTCGAGGGTAGGAAACGGACAAAATGCAATAAAGAGGGGGGCCGAAAGGCGGTCAGTGGGAAATGAATCAAACCCTTGGGGGAAAGAAATTGGGTACAAGATAGAAGTAGGGGCTAGAGGAGAAATACGAGCACAAACTGAAAAGACGCCAACAACCTACACTGGCACGTCAGGTTGGCTCGTCTCAAAATCTCCAGTATCATCCTCGAATACTTCTGAGCGTCCTTCGATCTGCTTCCGCGGAGGAACTTGAACTTAAGATGGTCGTGTATTTCGAACTCTACCCTCCTTTGACGACAGTCAAAGGTGGCATGAAATGTCCTTAACCAATTCATCCCAAGAACAACATCAAATGTTGGCATCTCTACCACCATGGATTTAGCAAAAAGACTTCGGCTACAATTCACAATAGAACATTGGAGGCATCCGCTAGGAACTGCCAGCGGTCTCGACCATCCAACGTGGAGTCAGAGGTTTAACAGTTATAGTGATAAGAAACATGTCCAAGCTCTAAATAATAGAGTAAGTAGCTTAGTGGAATATCTCGTACCTGGGATTTACTTGGTCCGTAGCCTCAGCTTCTTCTACCGTCATGGTACAAGCTTGGCGTCTTTGGGGTAGCACCTGTTGTCGAGTCTGCTGGTACACTTGTTGTTGGTTGACGTTGTTGAGCAGAGTTGGAAGGCTGAGACTTCCTCTCAGGACAGTCGCTTGCAGTGTGGCCCTTCGATTTGCTTCAGTGGTTGAACTCGAACTTCTGATGATCCAAAATTCGAATGCTGTCCTCCATAACTAGAGTTCAAGGGGACTAAAGAAAGATTCTAAGAAGGTCAATCGAAAGGTCATCAAGCTAAGAGAAGGTGATAATGAAGATCGATGACGTCACATAATCATGATTCACGCCCTTGCGGTCCAGCGGACACGGCCAGGGAAGTGACTAAGCCAGGATCACTTATGCCCAGTCTAGCTAGGTCGATCCAACAGACTTTAGCCAAGCACATTGACCGGTATCATGGTCCATTGAAGGAAGATTATCATTTATATGCGTGCCATCATCAACTGAAGGAAAGGTGATGAAACGAGTAGATGGTTCATCCAATGAAAATAACTATAACGGTTAGCAAAAGTGGCTACTAGGGAGGGTATAACCAAGAATGGAACACGAGTTCCTAAGCAAGGGTTAAGAGTTCGAAAAGGTAATGAGGTTCAATGGAGATAGTTCGTTGCAAATTCTGTGATAAGAAGCAATAGAAAATTTCCAAATCAAGATGTGGACATGCTATAGCACGATAACATATGCTAGCAATGATAATAAAGACGATGGGTGTCAAATCGACGTAGAGGGAAAAGATTCAGATATACTAGTGTTTACCGGTTCAACAGCTTTGTGGAGAATATAGGGTTGAATTTCCGGTATTTCCTTTACGATACCCAAGATGTCGTTGTTGGTGACGTCGTCTGTATCTGGTCGACCTGCCATATATACTTTAAAACAAACCGCAATGTAAGGTAGGTTAGAATAAATCTATTCTAGCAGTATACTTGGATATTAATGTCATTTAAACCGATCTTAAAGTATTTGCATAAGCAAGACCTGCATGGGCCGCCACCAAAACCTGTCACGCCCCGCTTCCCATTCTACCGGGAGCGAGGACGCGAGCGGGTCCGCGATGTGCTTAAAACAAGGAGGAGTACTTTTTTTTTCTTTTTGGAATCTTTTTCTTTTCTTCCTCCTTGGCTTAAACACACTAAGCGTCTGTATAAAAATTGCAGATTCTTGCTTGCAAGTTTAAGAAGCAGCTCAAACAACATTATTACATATCCAGTGTACAATAATTAAGATACAGCTTGGCCTAGCATGGCCAATACAAACAAGGTACACGAATTACATTAATCAAATATATATATATAAGTGCTAACGCGAAGGTAAAAGTCTAGTCTTCCGTGGGTAGATACTCCACGTAGTCTTCGAGCACTGGCTCGACTCATGCAGTAGTGTCTTCAAAGAACTCACTATCGATACCTGACGGACATTTCGTAAAACAACAAAATGAAATGTCCGTCAGCGAGGTTTACTCGGCAAGATAATCTCAAAATCAAAATGTTGGACATTTTAAATTTAAACAATGGTGAATTTTAAAGACAAGCAATAAGCTTAATTCACAAATAAGCAATAAAAGAGATAAAGCAGTTTAAAGTAGTTAAAACAGTTAAAGCAGTTAAACATTTGCAACCTGCAGCAATTAAATCATTGATAGCCATTTGCAATATCATTTGCAACTTGTAGCAATTTCAATAACAAATTGCAATACATTCAGCAACCTGTGACAATTTAGCATTTAATAAACACACTGTAGCAACCTGTAGAAAGAGATGTTAGAACAACAATCAATAACCAGTCTATCCTAGTGATAAGTCCATGTCCAAGAGTACTAGAGATAACCAACATGCAGCCTGCGACGGGAGCAACTCCGAGGCTTACCCACCGTTCCGATATGGCAACGGTCAAGGTTCTAACCCCCGTAATGTGTTGGAGGTAATTTAGTATGGCGCATCCAGTCATTCTGTAACACTTGTGATCATAGACTACCCCAAACCCGGGTCAAGTCAAGTGGCGGTCAAAAGAATGTGTACTATCTGTCTATTATTGAAATTCCATCTTCCATTCAATATTGTTGAAGTTTCATCTTCCATTCAGTCAATTCAATCTCGGTGTTCCAATAGTCTGTACAACAGTCTCGTGAAAGTTCACAACTTCACGACTCGATTAAATGAAAACATCAGGATCACTTAAATAAATAAAAGAACGAGTAAGATATGATTTTAACCAAGCAAAAGAGTTTAAATTAGCTTAAAATACTTTCTAAGACTAGTAGTTACTTTTCAAGATTTTTAAACAATTTTTAAAACAATTTTAAATAGCCAAAAAGCAATTTTAAATCAAGAAACAATTTTTAAAACATATGTTCAAGGAATTGTTTAGAGCAAACCGTACATCAGAATTCTGCAAACAAGATGTCAAAACGATCGTATTTACAAGTACTGTAACATATATTTTTATCGTATAGCAGTGTACGTAAAAATTGCAAGCTACGAATTTTAAAAGAATTTTAACCTATTTAAGTTTTGCCTTTAAAAATTCACTGTGAGAAATATACTTGCCTGATCGCGACGAAACTAGCGCCAATGGATTCGTTTCGACGTTTCTGATTTTCTGGGACTAGTCATACATTTTTCTGGGCCCTATATTTCAAGTTATCAATTTAAAACCATAAACACCTATTATTAATTAATAAAAAATACGAAAATACGATTATTTACTCATATTTACAAGTTTGCCATCGGAGATTTACCGTCGTTCTCCGTTCTTCGTGTGCAAGCGGTGATAGGGGTTGGCCGTTCGCTCGAACGTCGGCGACGGGGCGGAGCGTGGGCGGAGCGGCGGCCTCGGAGAACGTCGGAAGGGGCGACGGCGAGGAGCAGCGGCGGTGCGGGCATTCGGGGGTCGTGTGCTTCGCCGAGAGCGGTGGAGAGAGATGTCGACACGGCGGTGGGAGCTCGGCGTCGACGGTGAAGGCGGCGATGCGGCGAGGAGCACGGGTCGAGACCGGATGGTGGGTGGCGGAGCAGTGTCGACGCCGCGAGGTGCTGCCTTCGGCGCTCAGAGAGGAGCAGTGGCAGGGCGAGCTGGATCGCCGGCAGAGCGTCGTGGCAGCGGGCGCTGCTTGGGGTCGGACAGCGGGGACGTCGGACGGGCGGCGTTTTCGATGGTGTAGGCGACGGCGCGGCTTCGAGCGGCGGTTCACCGTGGAAGAAGAGAGGGAGAGCGGGATAGATCGAGAGATAGAGAGAGACTGAGTTTATGGGTGTAGCCTGGGTTGGGTTAAAACAACGAAAATAACTGGGAGAGAGAGAGAGATGTGTGGGTAGTTATATAGGGTTAGAAAAATAATAAATAACCAATAGGAGGGTAGATGAGGATGTGGGTAGCTGTAGGATTTGTTAGCTGAGAGAGGTGGGTGAGGTAGGTAATCAGAGTAGGTTAAGTAATTAGGGTTAAGTAGGTAATTAAGAATGGGTAGAACCCTATTAGTGAAAGTCATTAGTGTAACGAAATTACGGAAATGCCCCTACTAGTAAACGTGTCCGAAAATTTACGAAAACATATCCACGGGATCGTATCCTCATGAGGATCGTGAATACGAAGACCGTTCCAGGGTTTGGGCTACGGGGATACTATTTTTTTTTGGCCAAAACGTTTAGAAAGCGGGTTTGCGGGTTCTCTACTGAAATGATATCAGAAAATTACGAAATTAATGTGGGAAGCCCCAAATGATCATAGGATGCTACTGCAGAAGTTTGAAAACATTTTGAAGACGTTTGAATAGAAAATAAATTCATTGACCCAAAACTGCAATATCCGAAAATGAATTTTTATCAGATCTTTTAGAGGTATTTGTTGAAATCCGATCTTACTAAAATACTCCATAACTAGTCTGGTACTCCAAAATATTTTTATAGGAGATTTTTGAAATCAGTTTAAGACTCCTAACAAACCATTATAAAATACAATTAAAAATGAATTTACTTTAAATACTTGATTTAAATGTATTGGAAAAATACAGGCCGTTACAGGATGTCCACATTGTCTTTGGACATATGTGGGAAAGTGTATATGTGTGAATATGTATGTAAGCTTGTATAGGTAAAGGGTGTAGAGATATGCGAGGAAGGTTAGTGTATATATAACACGAGTGTTGCATTAAGTATATGCATTTGCTGCCTATATGTCTATAGGAGTTGGTATATTGATTTACTTGGGTATATGGTCGTGGGTTGTATTATTGCGTGAAGATAGGTGTTGTGCTATGGCTATATATGGCGTGTATGTAGCAATGTAGATAAGTAATGGATTTACGGGCAGTATCGGCTCCAGGGCGTTTGGAGTAGATGTATCCTAAGGTGGGTAAGGGTGCTTTAGACCCGTCCATCCTAAGTTTAGGGAGTATAATGAGTATTGATACTTATACATCTGTGGGTGTATAATGAGTATGTGCATGTGAGTATCTATGTGGGGTAGTGCTTGTTGCGTATACATGAATATGTACCATAGTTGTATGAATTTCTATTCTACGTGTCACAATGGAGTCTAGGGATGTGTTTAAGCATGTGCAGTGTGCAGTAGAGGCAATGTATAGTTGTGTGTATACTGGTTGAATAAATATATACTTATATATATATATCCTTGTTTGTTTATCTGTGAATCCTTTCGACATGGTTGCCTATCTATGTGTGTCTGGGAGAAGGGTATACCTGTGTGTATGCATGTATGTGTAGGTCTATACTAGAGCATGTGTGTTTATATATAGTCATATGCAGTGTGGGTATGAATGTGATGAGTATGAAATATAGGTATATATATTTTTGATGAATATAAGTGAATGAAACTGTTCGGTATGTAGGTATTGAGATGTGTGTGATTGTTTACAGATGTATACGCGTGTGTGGTATATATGGATATTTATAATTATCTGACTATCATGGCAGTATGTGCGTAGGATGTGCAAAGGTAGTTATATATATATATCATATGGCAGCTGATGTGTTATGTTTGTGCACACTTGTGCGTATTATGTGTGGTATATGTGCCTATCTGTGTGAGGCAGTAGGTGCACTGCTATGGATGTGAGGTTATGTGTTTATTTATTTATAATATGATTGTGAACCTTATGTGACTCGATCATGCATGTGTTAATATGTGTATGTGAATGTATGAATGGATGTGACTTAAAAAATTGTGTGTATATAGATATTTATGTGCCTATGAATGTGAGTGAGCTCATACGACTAAGTAGTGGATATATATGGATCCGGTAAACATACGGTGTGACACCGTGATAGTGACCCTGTTTATCAAGCAATGGTGTGTAGATTAAGGTGTATTGCTGGGTGTCTGTGCATGGATGTAGGCGTATATGCAAATATATAAAGAGATAGAATATAAATCGTTTATACTTGAATGTATTATGATGTATCTGAAAGCGTGCTATGTATGAATACCTTACGTATCGAGATATGGATATGGTGTGATGTCCTATGCATATGGATATGAGTAGTGATCTAAATACGTGTAATAATACGTATAGAGACTTAATTGTGGTGTGTGATGTATATGTTAATGTGTGAATATGTGTGCCTATATGTCTATGTGGAAGACATATATATATGTATACGTAGTGATACATATAGCGATGTGGATGTGCTACTAGATGAATAGTAGGATGTATCCGTGATATTTATGTGATGCAGATGAGTATGAATGACAATAAAGTAAATATTGTATATAAATATGGTGTAGATACGTATTCTTGCTTGTACTTCATGGGTAGTAAGACCATCATACCTAGCTAACCTCGGCATGGTTCACACCCTAAGAAGTCCGAGGACAGACTCTATTTTAAGGTGGGTAGGATGTCATGCCTTACTTTGCACTATACGGGTATTCTACTGAACACTTGTGGTATTTCTACCTACGGTGCATGCGTAGGCATGAAATAAACGTAGATATCGATGTATATAACGTAGTACAAGGGGAATTAGGCCGTAATACGTGGCTAGGGGAAGAGAATGTGAAATGTGAATGCGGGAGAAGTGCAAAAGACGTCGTGGGTGCAAAACAACGGGAATGTGTTGGACGTGTGTGTGTAGTGCATGTATGCATGTGTAGGCATGCATGGGTGTGTGTGGGGATGCCATGCAAGTGTGAAAGGGGTTAGGGGTCAATGGAAACCCCCGTAAAATTTTAGAAAGGCGAGGGGTAAAATGGTCATTTAGACTAAATTTGCTGTGCGTACATACTTGATTGGTCGGTGCATAAAGTAATGGCAAACTTGTAAATCAGAAAATTTTGAGGGGCATTTTCGGAAGGGTATTTTAGTCTTTTTAAGTTAAACATGGCTTATGGAGCAAGTAAGAAGTGTGTAGAAATTCTAAAGGAAATCTTTTTCTTTTCTTTTCTTGAATATTCTCTCCCCTTCTCTCTTTCTCTTCCCCTCTCCACCCCAATAGGGCCAGCCACCCCTCTCTTCTTTTCCCCCTCAATTAAAAAAACCCTAATTTCCATGCCCTAATAGAAGGAAGCCATGCTTGCTAGAAGAGGGAAGAAGATGGAGAAGAAAGAAAGAGGAAGAGGAGAAAATTGAGCTTTTTGAGGTAGGAACTCTCTTGGTTTGCAATTCATTCAAATTAATTTTTGCTCATATTTTTTTATTGCATGTTTTATCCAATATGTGATGAGGATAGTCAATTTTTACATGCCATGGCTCAATTTCACAATTTCCCTTTGAAATTCTTAGCAAAGTCATCTCCTTTTGAAATTCAGAAATCTTGATGTCTGATTTTGCCTTGATTTTGGTTACTGTAGCTCGAATTAGGGTTCGAAAAAAAATATGAGCGTGTAGACCTTGAAGTTCTACCCCAAAATAATATAAATTTTGACAAGTTTCAATTCAGAAATTAGGATCAATAAATCCATCTTTACAACATGTCTGTTTGATTTACAGTTTGACACAGTTTAGTAAAAGTGGCCTGGACACCTGCACACATCATGGAATTTTATGATCTTGGTGTTTTTGAAAATTTAACAAGTTTTTCTAAAAATTCACCAGAGTGCTTATATGTCGAATTTCTGGCTCCAACATGCCAAAAATTGGCTTCCAACACAGACCCTAAAATCTGTCTGAAAAATAGAATTGACACACTTCACCAATCAATTCACCATAAATCATATAGCTCATATTTTTGTATGAAATTTTATCTGTAACTCCATAACAGCCATATCTTCAACTTTCATTTATAAAGTTGTGTCAAAGTACCAATATAAATAAATGAAATGTGTTGATCTTTATGGCTGATCTTGCAATTCTAGCAAGTTGGAGTGTTGATTGAATATTGAATCGTGTGGTGATGTTAATTTCCCCATCCCATTATGCATGGATGCTGTATTAATGACGGAATGTTTAGTTACACTATTGTTATTACATTTTATAATGTGACAATGTTCGTTTATATGGCGCTTGCCACGTGTTTGTTGAAATGCCCCAATGAATGTGAAGTTAAAGAAACATGGAAATTGGGCCTATATGCTCTTGTATCAAGAACCCTGTTATAAATTGATGATGTTGGAGACACGGATGGCATGGATACATTATTATACATTAATGTGTATGTGATGTGATGAAGGGCATGTCACGTGAGAGCATGACCCAGAATGCTCTATGATGATGCGATGACTGAGGGCATAGCACTTAGGTGCATGACACGTGTTGATGAAAGGAAGTTACTGAACGTGTACCATGCCACCATGATTCCTATAATGAAGCTTAAAATGCTTAATTGATGAATGAAAATGTCTCAATCCCCTCCAAAAGGGGGTAAGTTAGAAAAACTCGGGTTTTAGATGGGATTTGAGTAAATTGTGGATATGAGCCATGGACTGTGAAGTTGGGAGATGATAATGTGATGTGTGGAGTTTATACCCACTCGCCTTTATCGGGAGTGGAGGGGATATTTATACCCACTCGCCTTTTTCGGGAGTGGAGGGGAAGAGTGCATACGGAGGTTGTGATATGAGCCTCACTCCTGCCAGGGACGGGGGAGTAGAGAGGCCCGGCGTATAGTGCCCGTGTCCACTGCGTCGTGTGCTATATTCACCCCAAATTTGGGATGAAGTCCATGTCCTGGTATCACACAGTTTACCCAAGTTCCAATTAACTCAATTATGAAATAATAAAATAAGAATTGCATGTTACTTCTACTGCTGGCAGCGCTTCCCCTTCCCCTTGCCTGTTTCTTTATGACTCTGTGTCATACCTCAGGCACTTGCAATTATCGTATTAGATATTGGTTGCTTGAACACTTGTGTTATTATTATTCGTGCTAACCCTTTTAGCAGTAACTCGACATTGGACCGCAGGTATGATTCTCTTGTTTTAACTATTTAACTTTCATTATATCACTTAGTTACATGCTCTATTTCTCTTGGCTTGCCTTGTGGATTGATAACCTTAGAATGGCATTCCAAATCCAAGTTGGTTCCTATTGGGGCGCACATTGATGTGCTCCTCCTTATTTTTCAGGTAGCAGGGGCAGCATGGTTGGTGGTGACCTGGAGTCGAGTTTCAGGGATGGCACTTAGTATGAGTTGTAGTTGTGGTGTGACATGGTTGTCTTGGGAGGTGGAGAGTGTCGGTGTATGTGTAGTGGGGCACTTGGGATATGTATGTACATGAAAATGGTCATATAAATTTGTTGTTGTTCTATGTTATTAATGAGTTGTTTGATATTTTAATGAAGCTGCACGTGTACTATCCCAGCATGTGCGCAGTGGCCTGCTTATTCAGTTTCTTTTTTCTCTCTTTTTTCCTCTCTCATCACCCTCACTTCTCAGGCTACTTGGAAAAAAATTTTAAATGCCGGGTATTCTGGGGAACGGGGCGTGACAGTTTTTGGTGGCCCACACAGGTCAGCGCACTGTGATGTGCGTAAGGATAGTACATGTAATGCTTCAACATTTGATTGGAATTGATAGCCCCTAATGTGGGTAGAGATTTTAGTGACCTTGGAGTTTTAAGTGATCCACCATTGAACTCCTGGCTTGGGAGTTCGGGGATGAACTTCCTGCGATGTATTATACTATATATGAGTATTTGTGGATATACGTGTGTATTTATAATTGGGTGAATCCTCATGTATAAGTGCGTTTGTTGTGCTTGGATATTAGAATTATATATTTTGTGGTATACTTGTAGTCAGTATATGTATTTATATTTGAATGACATGAAGGTTACATGTATCTTGAATGGTTATAGTGTGAGGGTGTTTATACTAGGTGAATGAATACTTGAGCGAATACATATATTGGCCCTATATAGATACATGATACGGGTATGTGAGTAGGTATGCGTTATACTTGTGTGACTCTGAGGTATAGGTGATAAGTATATGTTCATTAATGGATGTGTACTGGTGGATACGTATCAGCTAGCGAGGATATTATATGTTTGTAGAGACATGGGCGAGGGTGTGTATGTATGTGATGTGAGGGCATGTATGCGGTTCACTATCTCCTAAATTATAGTTGTGTTTCATGTGGGGAGTACACCAATGTGCGTACATCTACCCTTGTATGGATAAAGTAGTGGGATGTCCACATTGCCTTTGGACATATGTGGGAAAGTGTATATGTGTGAATATATATGTAAGCTTGTATAGGTAGAGGGTGTAGAGATATGTGAGGAAGGTTAGTGTATATATAACACGAGTGTTGCATTAAGTATATGTATCTGCTGCATATATGCCTATAGGAGTTGTATATTGATTTACTTGGATATATGGTCGTGGGTTGTATTATTGCATGAAGATAGGTGTTGTGCTATGGCTATATATGGCGTGTATGTAGTGATGTAGATAAGTAATGGACGCACGGGCAGTATCTGCTCTAGGGTGTTTGGAGTAGATGTATCCTAAGGTGTGTAAGCTTTAGACCCGTCCATCCTAAGTTTAGGCCCTTAGCTCTATACCGTGCCTAACATGGGATAGGGATATAAGTGTGACGTGTATCATATGTAGAATGTGATGAATATAAGAATTTGAGATTATACAGCGCATGTATAAGTAGGGTGGCTATGGGTTTGCACAGTTATGTGGAGTTATGGTATATGTATATATGTGCGTATACGCTTACCCGTAGAATGGTGTCTATATGACCATTTGGACGTATATGTAGTGCATTGGCATGAGGGGTGTATTGGTATATGAGATACCTTTGGGTATGTAGGTGTGTTGTAACAAGCGTGGTGTGATTGTGAATTTGTGTTGTTATTCTTGAACGTGTACTGGTGTAAGTCTTATGAGTGGTTATATGTATATGTACGTGAATGACTCCTGTTCTGATATACATGTATCAGTGTATGGATGCGTACGTATATGGGACATGGCTGCCTATTAAATGTCTAGGAATATTGAAATGTACTTATTTGTGTATGTACTAGTATGTTAGTAAAAGTGTGGATAGAGTGGATGTTATGTATATAATGGTATGAGTAGCTATCGACTATATGTTGGTACAGTTTGGTAGCTTGCATGTACGTGTATGTGATAGCAGGATATGTACGGTAGGTGTGAATGGGTGTGTGTGCGCCCATATCTGATAATGTATGTCCATGGTGCATGGGCCCTAGTACGTATATATAAGCATGTTTGTGTGCATATCTACTATCTTATGTGTATGTGTGTGCATGTATTTGGATATATGTGGATTTAGAGATTTATGTATGGTATTGATACTTATACATCTGTGGGTGTATAATGAGTATGTGCATGTGAGTATCTATGTGGGGTAGTGCTTGTTGCGTATACATGAATATGTACCATAGTTGTATGAATGTCTATTCTACGTGTCACAATGGAGTCTAGGGATGTGTTTAAGCATGTGCAGTGTGCAGTAGAGGCAATGTATGGTTGTGTGTATACTGGTTGAATAAATATATATATATATATATATATGTTATGTATATGTATATATATACATAGATATATATGTATGTATGTATATATATATGTATGTATATATATATGTATATGTATATATATGTATGTATATATATATGTATATGTATATATATGTATGTATATATATATGTATATGTATATATGTATATGTATATGTATATGTATATATATATATGTATATGTATATATATATATGTATGCGTGTGTGTGTGTCTATATATATACATATACATATACATATATATATATATACTAGTCATAACCCGTGCCCGTAGGGCACGATTCATTTAAGATATTCCCATGTCAAAAGCTTAGTTCCCCAAGAATTTTGCTCATCCCAAGGAATTAAGTTAATAACAAAATTCTTAGTTCCTCAACAAATTTAGTACCATCCAAATTTAGTTCATCTCCAAAATTGTAGGGTTCTCCTAGCGAAATTTTTGAGTTCAAAAAATTTTAGTTCATCCCAAAATTTAGTTTTTCAGAGAATTTAGTTTCACACAAAAAATGATAGTCAAAAATTTTTTTTCCCATCTAAAGCTTGAATCCCGTAAATTTAAACGAAAAAAATTATTAAAGTGCAATAGTTGTTATTTAATTCTACCAACAGTTTTTGTTACCCCAAAATTTGGTTCTACCAGAGAATTTAGTTCACCAAAAATTGGAGTTCCACCAAACATTTTAGTTCCCTCAAAATTTGAGTTCCACCAAACAATGGATGAGCCATGACCCGACTGAAAAAATACTCATAGCTGCTGGTCATACAATGATCGAGCCACACCCCGATTGCAAAATACGCAGATTTATACAGTTGCAGATTGATACAATGACGACAAACGACTTATAGCGGATGGTCATAAAAAATGCTAAGATCATGTACCATCCAATAATAGTTTAAAGAGCCATGCATGCACACATAATAACATGAAATAAATTGAGTAAATTTCACAACAAATACATGTAAAATCATTCATGTCATTGTTCAACAAATACAATTTGTGAATGGTTGTGCATAGTGGGTAGATTTGAGTGGCAAACTTGTAAATAAGTGGCATGTGTGCGAGCGGGAGTAAATAGCAAATTTGTAAATAATGGTTGTGTGTGCGAGTAAAACAGCCGGTGCGCATAGCAACTCCCTTCTCCAATACACACACAAAGCAAACTCTTAAAACAATCACATCGTCATGCTCCAAAAAATGTAACATTGTGCATTGCTAAATGGATCGAATGAATAATGTTTCTGCTCCTTTTTAACAGTCAAATTAACATTGCCCAAGCTTGTTCCCATCTGTTATCTACAAATTTCAATCCCAATTAAGAACAGCTCAAGAAACAAACGAATTAGCACTATTCCTCTCTCGCTAAACATCGTGCCTAAACTATGCATCTCAACAGCTGGGCATGGGAAGCGCACTGGAGACGCTATGCGGCCAGGCATGGGGCGCGGGGCAGTACGACATGCTCGGCGTCTACATGCAGCGGTCCTGGGTCATCCTCGCCGCCACCGCCATCCTGCTCACACCTCTCTACGTATTCGCTGGGCCGATCCTGCGCTCCATCGGCCAGCAGGAGAACATATCGGAGGCCGCAGCTGTACGCGTACGCGGCGAACTTCCCGATCCAGAAGTTCCTCCAGGCGCAGAGCAAGATGATGGTCATGACGTGGATAACGGCTGGTGCGGCCCTGCGTGGTGCGGCCATGTTGAGATGCATAGTTTAGTCAATCTTCCCCTTTTATCTCTCTTCCTCTCTCTCCTGCAATTAAATGTCTGTTGTTGTCTTGGAAAAGATCTTAGAATCAAATGGTTGTTGCTATCCCCAAAAAAGCCTCTTGCTCTCCCCCAAAAGCAGACTTGCTTTCCCAAGTCAAATGGCAAGTTACGAAAAGAAATGGGCCCCACACAAACTCAAAAATACAAACCATTCATCTTAATTTTTAATCCCAACCGTTCATCATCCAAGATTAAATCTCAGCCACTTTTTATCCCCCTCACTTGTCCTAGTCAGCTTGTCCTAGTCAGCCCTAGGATTCAAAAAACTATGTCAAATGTAATATAGATATATATTATAAAAAAGGGATGTTATCAAGAGAAGTTGGATAAGAGAATTTGGACATGAGAAATTGGATAAGAGAATTTGGATATCTATTATATAAAAGAGGGATGTTATAAAGAGAAATTGGATAAGAGAATTTGGACATGAGAAATTGGATAAGAGAATTTGGATATCTATCTATTATATAAAAGAGGGATGTTATCAAGAGAAATTGGATAAGAGAATTTGGACATGAGAAATTGGATAAGAGATTTTGGATATCTATTATATAAAAGAGGGATGTTAGCAAGAGAAATTGGATAAGAGAATTTGGACATGAAAAATTGGATAAGAGAATTTGGACATGAGAAATTGGATAAGAGAATTTGGATATCTATTATTCAAAAGAGGGATGTTATCAAGAGAAATTGGATAAGAGAATTTGGACATGAGAAATTGGATAAGAGAATTTGATACCTATTATATAAAAGAGGGAAATTGGACAAGAGAAAATATAAGAGATGATATTTTGAGGGATAAGAGATGATGTGGGGAATTTTGCACATACAACCCCGGTTTTTGCATTTTTGCCCCTGGACCCTCCTCACACACCTACCCACACTTTTTATTCTCCCCTCTTCCGACCATTTTTTTCCAGTCCTTTGAACATTTTGAATCTTATCCTACTAGGAGAAAACTTTGTCCTGCGTGGAAAGTTTGTCCTAGGTGGCAATGACAACTTTGGGGGGACTTAAATTTTGGAGGAAAACTTAAATTTGGGGGGAAACTTGAAATTTTGTGGGAAAACTTGAAATTTGAGGAACTTGAAATTTGTGAGGGAAAAAACTCAGCCTTTAAATAAACCGTGCCCTATGGGCACAGGTAATGACTAGTATATATATATACATAGATATATATATGTATATATATATATATACATATATATATATATACTAGTTATAACCAGTGCCCGCGGGCACGGTGCATTTAAGATTTTTTTTCCGCGAAATCTTTGTTCCCCAAAAAATATTTCTACACCCAAAATTTAAAAGAACAATTAATTAGCGTAAAAAAATTTAGCGGGCGCCTTCGGCGCGGGCGCCTTCGGCGCGGGCGCCTTCGGCGCGGGCGCCTTCGGCGCGGATAGGTTGGTTAGACCTCTGCTTGACGCCCAAAAAACTCAACCCGCCTCTTTGAATGCACATTCGCTGTATTTTTTTTGGGTCTCATTTTTTTGGGTCATTTTTGAATGACGAGTATTAAGTGATGATGATGCCAATTTCAATAAGAAAAGCTTTTGTATTCTCCCAACAAATTTTCTCTCAACCCAAAAAATTTTCCCCCCAAAACTTGATGTGACATTGCCACATAGGACAAAGTTCAAAAACAGCTCTCAATAGTAATATAGACTAGTTATAACCCGTGCCCGCGGGCACGGTGCATTTAAGATTTTTTCTGCGAAATCTTTGTCCCCAAAAAATATTTCTACAGCCAAAATTTAATAGAACAACAAATTAGCGTAAAAAAATTTAGATGCACGACCGCCTTCGGCAAGAAACAATAAATTCGGTACTCCTTTGGCGCATAACAACAAAT